>CM034467.1:18841118-18859595 GCA_019925255.1 Litchi chinensis | reverse complement strand
GAGAGTTTTTCTCTCCTTATAAAAATTGATTGAATGCTTTATCATGGAGTTAGTGGTATTTAGAGATAAAACACATACTTATTAAAATAATCATAATCGAGTTATGACTCAAGCGTTGGATGGTGTTTCCCAAGACAACTTTTGGGCCATGTTAATAAATGTTTTAATTTGCTTTGTAGGTGAAGTTGCATCAAAGAAACGAAAGGAACAAGCTATCAAATGAAAGAGTCGTCCGAAGACATTAAGGGACTTCGTATGATGGTTTAAGCTACAACAGTATTGTTATGTGTTAGTGGGACTAGGATTTGAATATTATTAAAATATATTAAATTAATTTTTAAATATAATAAATATTTAAAATATAAATTATTATAAATAGATAAAAAAAGAAAAGAAATGAAAATAATAATAATAATAATAAGGAACATAAGAAGGGATAAATCGGTCACATCACAATGGTGTGATTAATTTATCCTACTCTAATGAGGTGGGATTGAATTTTGTCAAATCTCACCTCTAACAAACATGGAATTGAACAAATTATCCAATCCCATTGAATAATGGCCAACAAAGAAGCCCCTAATAAATCAACTAGAAATTGGCAGGTGTTACCTAATATTAGCATATAGAAATGACAACCATTCTCCTTTTGTCATGTTTGCTGACTTTAGCTTAACATAAAAAAAATAAGATTAACATCTTGTCGACACATCTAACTAATTTGTTATCCTCATCATTTTCCAAGTCATATATAGGTTGTTATGTTATTTATGTATGCCCATGCGTAGGTGGTCCTTTATTATTATTATTATTATTGACTAAAGTGGTCTGTTATGTCATTTCACATTTATGAAATTTCATGCTTTAAAAATTCAAGAAATAAAAAAGTGAACCCAATCTAGGTTTTTTTTTCCTAAGTTCCTTTGATTTTTAATTTTTAACTAAGATTTTAGATAAGTAAAAGCATAACTTAGGTTTGAGCCCAATACATTGAATAGTACCTTTCATATATTCCATTTCACATCTCATATTGAATCAGATGAAATTGGTTTAGATTTGACTAAAATAGAGAGTGGCTATATTTGCACTCCTAAAAAATTGTATGTACACACCAAACTAACATTTTTTTAAACATCTAATATTATCCTTGAGTAAAATTACTAAAAGGGTAAATATTTTGCAAGTAGACCAACAAATTATTACTTAAAAATCATACAACTTTTATTCTAAATGCTAATTTTAAAAATCAAAATCTTTTTAAGGAATACAATTTGATTAGAAAGTATTGAGAATAAAAAAAAATCTCTAAATAAAATTAGTTGTAAAAAGGTAAGTTTTAGATGAATTGTTGTTCTAGTGCTAAGAAGTTAGTAATATATAAGTGTAAGCTTCTTATTGTAAAAAACTTTATTCAAATAATTCATCAGACACATGGTTAACTTATCTCACAATTGAAATTTTTAGTGATGAAAAGTTGTATATAAGTGTAGACTTCTTGGTGTAAAAAATTCATTCACACAATTCATCAAACACATGAATGACATAACTCAAGTACTGAATCAATTTAAAATATAAAAACAAATTCAATATTAAAAAAAGCTATAGTTGAACACAATCGTAAATCTCCCCTAGCAATTGGTGGCTTGACTGAATTTGATCTTTGATCTGTAGTGGTAGATACGTTTGAGTATAAAACGGAAATTGAAGTTCATTTTTCAATCCAAAAGGGAGGAGACACCCTGATATAGACGAGAAGATGAAGTTTTCTTAATGCTGAAAGAATATTGATACTATAAAATTAAATAAATAATAAAATAGGTATAAATGAGATGTACTTATGATAAAATTAAATAAAGAAGGGTAATCTTGGTATTAAATGAAGTTTAAAAACAAATTAATTTTTTTTTTTAAATTTTTATGGGGTGAACAAATAAAATGGGTGTACATACCATTTTTTAGGGGTGGAAATATCGTCACTTTTTGATGAAATTGAATTAAATATAACATTTATCTTTGTTTGGTGTATGATGAGATCAAATTGGTTCCAAATTAAACTTTGTGTAAAATTGAATAATTTTACATATAATTATTATAATTATGTAATAATTAGACAATATTTTAAAATAAAATTATTATAAATTATTTGCTCATAAAATAATATTAATTTAAATCTATTTAAATTTTGATTATTTTAAACTATTCAAATAACATTGAGAGAGAGAGAGAGAGAGAGAGAGAGGGAAAAATAGAAAAACATCAAATGCCATCCAAACTCATGATAATGAGTATTACAAATAGGGGAATTAATCCGTTCAATGTGATTTTATTTTGAAAATGTATTTATTTATTTTAATAATATTTTAATTTGAATCATGATATTATTTATAAAAAAAAAAAGATAATTAAATATATATAAATTCAAATAAATTTTATACTTTAATTTCATCTTTCATGATTGATTCTTTATAGAAGTCCAACTTATGATAGGTGTGCGTATCAAAGAGCGAAGTTATTCCTACGGAAGGTTAAATATAGGAGCAGAGTTATTCGATAATCCAAACAAATGAGCTAAGTATTGGAGAATAAAATATAAATAAAGTAACTAGAAAACAGTCAATGGATGACTCCAGATGTGTTATCACGTTATAAAAGAAATTATGATGCATCGGATGTATCTAGACTTTTTTATCTTCTTTTCCATCGTTTCAAATTCAAAGCGATCGCTTTTGTTTCCTTCTCTTACATAGAAATATTGAAACCTCTCAGGTTGATTGATGTAATTTTTACGATATATTAAAGGAGAATTACAACTCTGACAAATGGAGTGGGTTGGCTGTGAGAAACAAAAGGAGTGATAGATTGATATTGAAATACACACACATATATATATATATATATATATATGCTGCACACACACTGACATAAATCACATGGCACCTATCATCATGGGAGTAGTAGAGCTGCCACAGTTTCATTTGTCAGAGTTGTGATTCTCTTTTGATGGCGTAAAAGTGACAACAGTCGATAAAGAGGGTTTCTGTGTGTCTATGTTTGGGAATGAGACACGAGTTTGATCGGTCTTCAAAGAGTGAATTTTTATGGTTTGCTTTCTTTTATTTTTAATTTAATGCTTTTGTTTTTGTGTGTTTAGATCATTTCAGTTGTTTGATTTTGTTATGTTTGATCGTATTATGGGGTTTGATAGATTTTATATTTGATTTGTAGTTGATGTATGTTTTGTGGGTGGAGATATTGCTTGCTCTAGTTCTTTGTTTGTTTGTTTTGTGGGTGGAGACGTGATAATTTATGTCTTGAGTTTGTTTGTTTGTAAAGGCCTTTGCTTTTCTGATGTAGGGGATGTTTGATTGTGTAATTCCCTTTTGGTGATTTGGGAGTGCTTGCTATTGTTGTTGTTGTTGGTGTTAATTTGTGATGGATTTTCGGTTTGATGGTTGAAAGTAGAGTATACTTATATAGGTTACTTGATGAGATACGTTGTAGATAAACAAATTTAATGCTTGCAGATTGGGAACTTGATGAGGTACATTGTAGATAAACAGATTTAACGCTTGCAAGTTGGGTTTTGGTCTGGGTGTGGGGGTGGGGGACTGATCCTAGTCTTGATAAAATGGGTGCAAATGGTTTTGGATGGTCAGTTTAAGCGTCTGTGAAAGTGGTTGGGAGATCAAGGCTTGTGAGTTTTGGCAGGCTCATGAACATCAAGATGGATCATCATGAGGATCAAAAGGTTAAGACTGTATTTCCATAGCAAGATATTGTTTGAATGATGGAGTTGTGGGCTTGTGATTTTGGTTAAGAATATTTGTTTCAACTAAATTGCATTGTGACATCAATGGAAGTGTTAAATGATGGTGTTGTAGAGTTCACTTAATAGCTGAAAGGGTAGTAGTCAAGCTGATAACAGGGTAATAGGGTTCAGACACATAAGTATTAAAGTATCATTAAAGATTTGGGAGAGAGAAATGATTGAGACAAAGCTTAAGCTAGGAAAGCAAGTATTCTATTATTAGAATTCTCTTCCTTATATGACTATACTTTTTAATCAGCCTCATTAAAATAAGAAAGAAATCAACTAAAAATAGTTAGGTGATGTCTAAGGTATGCAAACTGAAGTGCTAATCTCTTTCTCTTAGTCATGTTGGCTGACTTGAGTATTGGAGGGTTTAGACCGGTACATTGACAGTGTTCTTAACATTTTAGTTGTCTTCATTTTCCTATTAGTAGTTGTGTGGCATGTCATCTTTAACTGGTCTTTCATCTCATTTCAGGTTTTTAATGTTTTATGCTTTGGAAATTCAGGTAGAAGGATGGACCCAACGCGGGAAACTTCCAAGTTGTAATCTTAAGCAGCTCTGGGAGATTTTTTGAGTTTGATACTATTGTCATGTAAGGAGTTCCATTGCAAATGCATTGTAGATCGATTTTGTGCTCGATTATATGGTGATGCAAGATTAACTTACAAAAAACTATAAAATTTATTCAAACAATTTGGACTCTACAAATGTCTCGGTCTATTGTTCGAAACATCATAAGCATACAAATTCCAATGATTTTCCTATTCCAAAATGATGATTGTTGACGTGAGGTCAATGGCTGCTCAATCAAAGATAGCTATGTTACAATTGATATCAATATGTCATGTTTTAAGCATTTAAAGTTGGAACTTCATAGTATCAATGCCGAAAGCTGGATCAATCGTGAAGCATTGGCAATGTCTACAAGAAATCAAATGAGAACTAATTCATCATTACGGACATTGGTAGCATGTTGGCCTAACCCCTTACATGGTCAAGTTAGTCAGCGGAAATTTCTAGAGAAAATTGATAGGGATTAGCAATCTAGCAGAAAGTGATTGGTGTTTCAAAGCTATTTAAATGCCTTGTGGAATGCCTTACCTATTATAGCCTGTTCCTTGCTTATTTGAGTCTGTTTAGAAATAGGATCTTATTAGGAATATAATTTTCAGAGTAAATCTTTTCCCACTTGCTTTCATTCTTTTAGGGTTTAGGGATTTACTTATCAAAGTTACTATTTGTGATGCTGATAAGTTACGTGAAACACCAGCTTGAGTTCCTTTGAATGCTATGTGTGCAGCTTTTATATGAAGTCTGCTATTTATGCTAAACAACACATTCTAGATTAGTGAATATTCTTAATCTTAACACTTATTAGGATTATGTTGACAATGGATACAGTCTATGCAGGGCTAAACTTAAATTGACCAATGAAATCTAATATGACACTATAACACAAATGTGGTGATACTTGGTGAAAATGATTCATGGTTTATTGGTATTTGTTGTGCTTGAGATTAAGTGTTTTTTGTCTATTAATTTTATAAGTTACTAGTGATAGTCCTTTTCTTGGCGCATTGGCTTTTTTTTGACATGGCTTTCATACTAGGTAGCATGTTGTAATTCCTAAGGTAGACAATAGCTTAGTGCTTTTCCTTAACCACATTGCATTCTTACTTCTGGTTTCATCATATAATCTATACTTCTTAATGGTATAGGTTGTTTCTGTTTAGTTACTTATGAGCCTTATCAAATCTTTCATAACATTACTTATCATTATTGAACTAGTAAGTTGTAAAACTATAACTTTTATTTTGTTCCACAAAATATGCTTCATCCACAAAATATGCATACATGAAGCATTCTCAGATTATAAGCATTAAGGTTCTATATACCTGACTTCCTGCATCTTTCTTTCTCATAGTTCACTATCTAGTTTATTAGTTGGTGGCTTGGTGTAAGTCTCTGATCACTTTTGAGTATATGAGATCTGAGTATACTTACATTTTCCATGTTTATTGATTCTAATTTTTAATGGCATTATGGATATATATAGTTTACTTGCTACTTGATATTTAAATGTGTGTATGTTTAATATGTAGGAGAAAAAGCAATTATCTTCTCCTTTAAAGAACATTTAAAGTTTTCAAAATTTTGTTTAAGCTGATTTGAATTGACTGTGGTTTGTTGATGTTTATTACTGTCTTTATTTTTTATTCTATTTCTTTCTTTTTTTTTAAATTTTAAAATGTATATATTTTTTTCTGATAGGAAAATTTTGAATGAACTGAGGTTGTGATCATGAGCTTAAGCTGGGAGTTGGTTAGCAAGGCTTTACATTGTAATTAGCTATGGTTTTGCTTTGTCAATATAAGACCTTGATCAAGATTCTGATAGCGGTGTCTGGAGCTTCTACATGCAGTTCTAGTTTAGAAGCGTCAAATTTAGAGTTTTCATGCATCATCATGCTTCAAGTTTTGCTTTTGGGCAATAAATACAAGTCGTAAGAATCAAATTTTAGTTTTTAACTCTTTAAATCAATTTCTTTTTTGTTGTTTTCTGGTATAGATAATTATTGAGCGTATACATGTTTTGACTATTTGGCATCCAAACCACTATTCTGTTGCTCCTTTTTTTTTTTTTTCTCCGTTCATTTTTCTTTCCTGTCTTCAGGGACTTGGGGGGGAGGGAACCAAGGGGGTTGTTTTTGGAGTACTAAATATGTGGCCAGCTTAGACTTGTAATTGGCAACTCTTGGCAGAGCTAAATTTGTGGCCCAACTTAGCCTGTTGTAAGTTGAATTTTGGAATCATAATGCAGTTGTTGGAGACCGTTGAATTTGGTTTTTCCACTGTGAGTACTTCAGGATAAGGAATGTGATCCTTGGGGTTACTTCATAATTTGTTGTTGAAAAAGCATAAGTTTGACCTATTAAGGATTTCCACTTATGTATGCTGACAAGACACGATTATCTTGTCAATTTTATCATACTTAGTTGGATATTCTATGTGTTTGTTCAGACTATGGAGGATTCTGGCACTCATGGCTGTTTTTACTAGTTTTTTTATTCTTGTTATGGAGGTGTTGAGTGAATTTATCAATTGAAGTTGTTGCCAGAAGCAAATTGAGATGATCATATGTAGATGCAACTGAAACTGTATTATGTTGCTGTTGCAGATATTAATGCTGACTTTTTTATACCTGTTTTGACTTCATTCACTATTATTTTTCATGAATATCCCTTTTTAAGATTTCCCATATTCTTGATAGAACAAAGTGCAATGCTTATAAGGTTGTGAAACACATTTGTCTCTCACTTTTGGCTTTCCGTATTCTCACCGTGTAGATCGATTTTTCATTGCAAAGTATGTGATGTTATGTTATGCAGTCTCTTTGAAGGGCTTTGTGTTTGTTGTGTATGTATAAAGTTCAATGTGCTTGCACATTCTCATATTGTTCCATCTTTGTGTGTGATAATCTCTATATATATGGACTATTCAATAACAGTTATTAATGAAGTTAGAGTTTTATGATCTTTTGCTCATCTGTTTATTTATGGTTTTTTGCTTTTTCAGTCTGTGTGCAGCGCCAGTATCTCTGTGCTTGTAGAACAGCAGAAGAGTTATCAGAAGATACAGCAATGTGTGTACTCTTTTGAGAAAATAGTTTACCATCTCTTTTATTAAAAGTTGGTCTGCTTTTACCTACGGATTCTGAGTTGTGCAAAAGACAGATCAGATCTATGATTACAGTCCTATGTACGAGCTTATATATGCCTGAAAATTCAATCATCAGCTGTTGACATCTGTTGCCTGAAGGGAGCTCCAGTCTATCAATGTCGAATGAAAAATTAACCTGGTATGTGGAAGCTGTAATTTTTAAACTTGCTAATATTTTCAGGTAATTTCTTTCTTGGAGTTGCTTCATGTGGTTCAGTTCACTGTCTGTCGCATGGTGGTTTGAGAATTTAATGGCAGAGCTAGGGATTGGCTTCAGTTTCACGGATCCATGAAGCATTGCAATTACTGTTGCATATAATTCCTGATAGCATAAAAGCCGGCTCCCTTGCAACCTGAGCTATAATAACATTTCTGCATGTGTGCACCAAACCTTGCAAACAGAACTCAATTGCATCGCATCATCTGGCGATTGAGCTGTAATACTCAATTGTAATGCTGATTGTCAAACACTCTGCTCCTTAACTCATAAAAAATGTCTCATCATTTTGTACATCATCATCTGCCATCTTGATGCATTGTAGTAGGATCATGAGGTAAAGCTGTTGATGGAAGATGGTGTGATAAATTTTTTATTTATTGATTAGTAACAGCCTTACAGGATTTTAAGCCTCGTTTCTAAGAGAAAAGCTACAATGTGTAATGTGTACGTCCAAGTTATTATACAGTACCATGTAAAATGATTTTTCTGTATGATTGGTTATTCATGCCCTATGACATCGGATAAACGGCACCACCTACTTATTACAGCTTTGGCACCACCTAACGATTGAAGTTATTGCACTGACATTTCTATCATTGTCATGTTGAACATCAACAGAATTTACTAGTAAAGCAAGAGATGTCAAAAGCAAGACGGGAATTTCCTTTGAATTTTTTCTATAATTCCTAGCATTAAATCTTGCATCTCCTACAAAAATTTAATGTTGTGGTACCCACCTACAATTTGGAATTTGTATACATATGATGTGTTGTAGCTTTCAAGCATTAAATTTCTCCCTCAAAATATGATAGCTGTCGGGTAAAAGAAATATAAATTTACTAAATTGGCATGATTGTTGCTATAAATCTCACTAGACAGATTAGAAAACCCCAAAAAAAAAAAAACACACACACACACCACACACAAACAAATTAGAAAAGAATTAAACGAAAGTAAAGAAAAATAGTTTTGCCAAGATTCAGAATTGTAAACTATTCAAAATATACTGCAACTATATTGTTTGTACGCGATCTTATGAATCTATTTATATATTTTTTATTTTTGGAATTTAAGGGAGGATGAGATGATTGGAATTCATAGCTTCTATAGTATAAACACAATGGTTAATCACTAGGTCAATTTCATACTTTCAATTTTACATAATTTACATGTTAACAATAATGTAAATAGGGAAAATTAAATAGATTTTTTTAACCTTTAAAAAAGGTTGTAAATTATCATTAATAACATCATTCGGCCAGCTAAAGTAAGACTGATGTAGGCCTAAATTAACCTTCAAGTTTACATAATTTATATGTTAACAATAATGTAAGTAGGGAAAGTTAAATTGATTTTTTTAACCTTTGAAAAAGGTTGTTTATTATCATTAATTACATTATTCGTCCACCTAAAGTAAGATTGGTGCAGGCCTAAATTAATACTTTTAACTATTGATTACTTTCTCCCCTAAAAAGTTGAGGTCATAAATGTCAAAAACCATTAAATTATGGAAGGATAATCTTTTTTCCTACTGTAGTTTGATATGACGTCAAAATCTTATAATATTTTAAAAAATTATTATTTCTTTATTAATTTATAAAATAGATCAAATATTTTTTATAGTATATAAAAATATTCAAAAGATCGGTTATCATTAAAATTGATATTAAAAATCAAAGTTTGAAAGTTAACGTAAAAAGATAAAATTATGAGGATATTTTATTCATTTCGTTTACTTCAATAATACGATAATGTAGATAAAATGAGATTTTTTTTTAAAAATTATTAAAAATAATTAATGATTATATCAAATTAGAAGAGTGAAATAAGATTATCCCAATTTGGATAAAAAAGGCTGTTAATATTAGCGTGTAGGGGTGTCGGGCAAAGTAGAGAAAAACTAGGACCAGTAGAGTGTAGACCATACATACCTCCATCAAGACACTTCCACGTGGAGCGCAGATCTGATCAAATCACAAAACAATCTAGTAACTAAGTATCTGGTGTCAGGAACAACAACCAACAAACTTGCATTTCAAGCTTGCACATCCTACTTAACACTTTTGCAGGCTTTTTTTCTTTAACTAGAAGGACAAGACAAGAGAACCTTAGACTACAGAGATACACTCATGCATTTACACAACAGTATGTGGATCTCTGTCTTGTGTTTACTCTGTGTCAGTTGGTTTCCTGTGTCTCATTGAAGCCAAGCCCTTTTTTTTTTTTTTTTTATATATATTATATAATTAATTGCTTTGCTTTAACATTGTTTGCATTTGCAATTTTTCAGGTATGTAGATTCTGAGCTTTGCTGTTGCTTATAAGGTGTAGATTGAGCTGTTTTGAAGTGAGTTTGTTTCAAATTTGAGAAACTGTGACAATGGAGTTGGATGCAGATACAGGGGTTAGTCCACTTTTGAACCTCTTCACTTCTAGTTGATGCTACATTTTTTTCGTTTTGCTCTTGTTACTTTTTAATTATAATGATATTTTAGTGATTACAATTGTTAATAAATGTTGTTGATCCTTGTTTCATTGCTTTTACATCTGGATAATGGAACAAAAGAGGGCAATTTAGTTTGGAAATGATAGACATATGAGTCAATTTCGCGCTTTTGCTTTACAAGATCGATATGGGTGGATAGAATCAATTGTTGCTTGCAGATAATTTACATTTAGTTGTTGGATCTCATCTTAGCTGCATGATCTTTATTGATGACTTCTAGGAGATGTTGTTTTGATTCTTTTTATGGTACTGTATCTTGAATTAGACATCTTAAGACTTGATAAAAAGTTGTCCTCTTATTATCAGTATTGAAATCTTATTTTTTGTTGTTCAGTCAAAATCATTGAAGCACATCAGTGCTCAAGTCTGCCAAATCTGCAGTGCCAACATTGGCAGCGATGTCAATGGTGAGCTCTTTGTTGCTTGCCATGTTTGTGCATTTCCCGTTTGCCAGCCCTGTTATGAGTATGAAAGGAAGGATGGCAACCAGTCTTGTCCTCAGTGCAAGACCAAATATAGGAGGCATAAAGGTTATATTCATTGTAATCTTCATTTAATGTTATATTTTTTGTGCAATTGTGATTTATTATCAGACAAAAAATGCTATATGCTGTGTTCCTTATCTTTAGGAAGCCCACCAGTTGATGGGGAAGAAGTGGAGGATGCTGATGTTAGTGCAGCAGCAAAGAGTTTAAATTATGCATCTGGAGTTCAAGTTGGAATGCATAAGGCAAAAGAACACGCACGGAGCTGGGACATTAGCTATGATCAAGGCGAGGATGTTGGTTCCTCGAAGTATGATAAAGTGGTTCTTAATCATATTCCTTCTCTCAACAGTGGACGTTCGGTAGGTTGATAGATTGATTTTTTTCGTTTCATTGCTTTCATTGCCATTACCAAATTTGATGTTAAAAGCTGATGGTATCAGCCTTTCTTCATGTTTCAGATTTCTGAAGATTTCTCTGCTGCATCTCCTGAACGACTCTCTGTGGCATCTCCAGAAAGTGGGATCAGGATGAAAGGTGTATATCTGCTTTCCTATAGAAAAGAGAAAAATGATAAAATTTCAATTTCAGATGTTCTTACATGTTCCTTGTGTTTTGGTCTAGCAACTAAGGATTCTCCTTTTGCAGGTAATATCAGGGTGGGAAATCCAGCTAAGGAATCTGGATCTTCAGGGTTTGGCAATGTAGCCTGGAAAGAGAGGATTCAAGATTGGAAGATGAAACCAGAGAAGAATGTGGCTCCAATGAGTGTCAATCATGCACCTTCTGAGGGCAGGGGTGGTTGTGATTTCGATGCCAGCACTGATGTGGTTATGGATGATTCGTTACTGTAAGTGCTTTACCTGATGAAGTACAATGTTCTCTTCCATCTATCTTGCATATGACTATATCAACTCTATTCACAACTTAAGCTTATCAAGGATATATATACACAAACGCTGGTCACAAAGTTACTAATTTCTATTTCTGTGTTGCAATGCAGAAATGATGAAGCCCGCCAACCTCTATCAAGGAAGGTTTCTATTGCTTCCTCTAGAATTAATCCTTACAGGATGGTCATCATACTGCGGCTTGTTATTCTTAGCTTTTTCTTGCACTATCGTATAACAAATCCAGTTCCAAATGCCTATGCTTTGTGGTTAATATCTGTAATATGTGAGATATGGTTTGCCATATCTTGGATACTGGATCAATTCCCGAAATGGTTCCCTGTGAATCGTGAGACATATCTAGACAGACTGGCTCTGAGGTAGTTTTTGCCTTTGATATTGTTTTTGTCAAATGTTTAAAAACTTTTGTAATATATCTCTGAAGTCTTAGTTTTTATAATTCTAAATAAATCATAGGTATGATCGAGAAGGAGAGCCCTCAGAATTGGCTGCTGTGGACATTTTTGTCAGTACAGTTGACCCTCTAAAGGAACCCCCACTTGTTACAGCCAATACAGTTCTGTCCATTCTTGCGGTTGACTACCCAGTCGACAAAGTATCTTGCTATGTTTCAGATGATGGAGCTGCCATGTTGACATTTGAAGCTCTGTCTGAAACCTCAGAATTTGCAAGAAAATGGGTTCCTTTCTGTAAGAAATACAGCATTGAACCTCGAGCCCCAGAATGGTACTTTACACAAAAGATTGACTACTTGAAGGACAAGGTTCATCCATCGTTTGTCAAAGACCGCAGAGCTATGAAGGTGGATGCTTTGCTTTTCATCTAATTATTTCAATACTGTTAGACTTTGTATATGAATCTAATGTGTATTATTTTCTATACTTCTATATCTGCATTTCAGAGAGAATATGAAGAGTTTAAAGTTCGTATCAATGGGCTTGTGGCAAAGGCACAGAAGGTTCCTGATGAAGGATGGGTAATGCAGGACGGTACACCTTGGCCTGGAAATAACACTAGAGATCATCCAGGAATGATCCAGGTTTGTCCAGTTTGACCTGGCTTAGTGACTTCCTCAGAAAGAATTGCCTTCTTAGTGTTGTTCACTATAAATCTTTTCATGTTTAAGAAGTGCTCTTGACTTACAAACTTCTTATTATGTCCTGACAAAAAGAAAATGATTTTAGGATATTGTGAGTGAGTATATGAGCATATGTATGCTAAGATCACATAACTGGTATATTTCGGTTGGGAATATTTCTGCTTGCTTTTTGACAGTGATGCTGTTCTGGGCGCTTATCCTTTGATATTACGGAACAATTTACAGGTATTTTTAGGCCATAGTGGTGGACTTGACACTGAAGGTAATGAACTTCCACGATTGGTCTATGTGTCTCGTGAGAAACGTCCTGGCTTTCAACATCACAAGAAGGCTGGTGCTATGAATGCACTGGTAAGTTGTCAATACTAGAATACCTTGTGCTTAGCTATGTATGGTATTTGACACTGTGCATCTATCTTACAGGTCCGTGTATCTGCAGTCCTTACCAATGGGCCCTTCTTGTTAAATCTTGATTGTGACCATTACATAAACAATAGCAGGGCATTGCGAGAAGCTATGTGTTTTCTAATGGATCCTAACCTTGGAAAATCAGTTTGTTATGTTCAATTTCCTCAAAGATTTGATGGGATTGATAAGAATGATCGATATGCCAATCGTAACACTGTTTTCTTTGATGTGAGATCTTCTTCCAATCTTTATGATGATTTAAGTGTTCTGTGTTTGCCATTTTGTTGATGCTGTCATATTCTCTGGCATAGATAAATTTGAGAGGCTTAGATGGCATCCAAGGTCCTGTATATGTGGGTACAGGGTGTGTTTTCAGCAGAACTGCCTTATATGGCTATGAACCTCCTCTTAAGCCAAAACATAAGAAATCAGGATTATTGTCTACATGCTTTGGTCGTTCGCAAAAGAAGAATACTAAATCAAGTAGAAAGGATTCCAATAACAAAAGTTCGAGCAACGGTGCTGACCCCACGCTGCCAGTATACAACCTAGAAGATATAGAAGGTGTTGAAGGTGCAATTTTGATTGTCAACATCTATCATCGCAACAGCCTGCATATTTAGATATTATATTCCACTAATTTGTTGACATATCTGAAGTTATTTAAACTTTAATCTGTCTTTCTTCATGGGCATATGGACTAACCAGTCCCTAATGTGTTAGTTTGCTAAACTACTATAAAGTTATGAGGTGTGACATTGATGATTTTGTGCTTTTCCAAACACAGGTGCTGGATTTGATGATGAGAAGTCTCTGCTTATGTCACAGATGACCCTGGAGAAGAGGTTTGGTCAATCAGCTGTGTTTGTTGCTTCAACGCTAATGGAAAATGGTGGTGTTCCACAATCTGCCACTCCTGAGTCTCTCCTTAAAGAAGCTATTCATGTAATCAGCTGTGGCTATGAGGACAAAACAGACTGGGGAAGTGAAGTATGTTGCTGTTTTCCCTTCTTATGCGATTACATGTTCTATTTGTTCTAACTTGGGAACTGATATTAATTTTCCGTATCACAAACTGAAACTGGTTGGCGATTAGCTTGAGATTGAAAACAAGCAACCTTCAAACCAGTCTCAAGGAGGCATCATCTTCTGGAGCAGAATTTATTATGTTTTAAAACAAATGATTGACATAACAATATTGTTCAATTGAGAATAATATATTAATTATCTTAGTTAATGTTTTATTTTAAAAAATTGACATACAAATATGTTAAATGTTTCACTTGCAGATAGGATGGATCTATGGCTCCGTTACTGAAGATATTCTTACTGGATTCAAGATGCATGCTCGTGGTTGGAGATCAATCTATTGCATGCCACAGCGCCCTGCCTTCAAAGGATCTGCACCTATCAATCTCTCTGATCGTCTAAATCAAGTGCTTCGTTGGGCTCTAGGTTCGGTCGAAATTCTGCTTAGTCGCCACTGCCCCATATGGTATGGCTATGGTGGAAGGCTGAAATGGCTTGAGAGATTTGCTTACGTCAATACCACAGTTTACCCCATCACAGCCATCCCTCTTCTTGCCTATTGTACATTGCCGGCTGTCTGTCTACTCACTGGAAAGTTCATAATCCCCCAGGTGAATATAAATTTATTTGATGCCTAGTGACTGGTGGGAATCATAAAACTTTGGTTTAGATAGCACACAAAATGTTTCGTCTCAAAGCACAGAAAATGTTAATTGTCATATAATGTCTCAGTTAGGTAGAACAAGTAAAACAAATCATGAAACAAATGTTTTCATTGTCGTTCAACTTTTGATTTGTGTTCTGTGGTGGCTTGCCTTTTGATTGCAGATAAGTAACATTGCCAGTATCTGGTTTATATCCCTCTTTCTTTCCATCTTTGCCACTGGTATATTGGAAATGAGATGGAGTGGTGTTGGGTTAGATGAATGGTGGAGAAACGAACAGTTCTGGGTTATTGGTGGTGTCTCAGCACACTTGTTTGCTGTTTTTCAAGGTCTACTAAAAGTCCTTGCTGGCATTGATACCAACTTCACGGTCACTTCCAAAGCATCTGATGAAGATGGAGATTTTACGGAGCTCTACATGTTCAAGTGGACTACTCTACTTATCCCACCAACCACTCTCATTATAATCAATCTGGTTGGAGTGGTTGCTGGAATCTCCTATGCCATTAACAGTGGCTATCAATCCTGGGGTCCTCTCTTTGGCAAGCTATTTTTCGCTTTTTGGGTGATCATTCATCTCTATCCATTCCTTAAGGGTCTCATGGGACGCCAAAACCGAACACCTACAATTGTTGTAGTGTGGTCAATTCTCTTGGCTTCCATCTTCTCCCTACTATGGGTTCGAATCGATCCTTTTACAACCCGGGTGACTGGCCCTGATGTTGAACTATGCGGCATCAACTGCTAGAGAAACATATAGTACTATAGCAGCATAGCAGAAATATTATCTGAAGATTTTGTTCAGGTATCATCACTTGGCAAATTCTAAAGGTATCTACATATATATAGCTTTATGTTACAGTTATCCTTGGAGTCTTAACTACTTATTTTGTAGAAATATATAATGTAACCTCTTTAATTCAACTATTTATTTTGTTAAATTAATACATATTAGAACTATCACCATATTATTGGCTACTGTTGCCTGTTGATGACTAGTTAGGTTGTATGTAAGTAAATGATTACTAAATTTCATTGAACTGCTGCTGCTGCTGCCCTTTTATTGAGTTTCATGTTCTACTTTCTCCCCAAAATTCGTTGACATTTAAATTCGACAACTTAGCTGGTATCTACATTTACACGACATGGAAGAAAATATTTCATCAAATTAGTGAGATACGATTAATGACAATAAAATTACCGACTATTTGGAATTATAGTTGAAAGATGGTGGGATTTAATTTGAACCTATTAAAGTACTAGAGCTAACTTTATCAGAGCGTATGAATTTGAGTTATGTTTCAGTAATTTCTAAATTTATTGTGTTTGATTTTATGTTAGACTAAAGTACCTTTAGATAGTAGATATGGCTGTGTGGTTAAATTATTATATACAAACAATGCATATGATCGAGTCCTGCACACCTATGGTAATTTTAAATGGTTTATTTTGAATAGGAGAAACCTGTGCATCAAAAACTTGGAATACATAAATGTGTTGTAAAAGTGTTTTAAGTTTCCCTTTTTATCTTTTGAAAAAAAAAAAAGGAAAAAAGAAAGTGGCAACGGTAGGTTTTAAAAGTCTTCGAAAATCAGTAAATATGTTGCAAAACATTAACTTTTGAAAAAGCAACGGTTGGATTGTGCAAAATCAAAAGGGTATGGCTTGTCAGTACTTTGCTTTTTCATTTGTGATGATTAAATGATCCTCTATCATGCTGCTTTACTACTTTTACTACTGTTGAAGTAATGACCATCAGTGAAGTGCTTGCATGTGACAAAAATTTATGCCCAAGTGATCCAACATGAGGTAGAGATGAATATTAAACATTTATATGATGGATGCTGTGGATGTTGTACAACTATTATCACTGCTACCACACTAGACTAGAAATGGAGACATGATAAGTATTATTCAAATGGGTAGTGCTTGTGTCAGAACTAGATGTTTTTTAAAAATAAAAAATCAGTATAAAATAATAAATAAACGAAAGAAGAAACAAACTAATTCCCAATTCATTTGATAGGCAAAGGTGGGGTGACAAGGAACACATATGATTTAAGCTTCTAGTGAAATGAGTAGCACCCTTTAACAAGGAACATGTTATGAAGATATACCTATGCTATCATTTATATGTTTCCATCTTCACTTCTTTGTCTCCTCAGTTGGAGGCTTTGGCTCCTCTGGTGGTGGAGGTGCAGCTGCAGGGACGCCACCATCAATGCAACTTCTACACTTCCTTTCTACCCAACCTTCAATGTCATTCTCTCCATTGCCACCAAAATGTCTTCCACCACACAGCCGAGCAATGATCCCTGCAATTACACCTATGATAGTGATCACAGCTAGGACAACAACCAGTGTTTCAATTGATCTATGCGTATAGCGGCTAGGTGGCTCTTCTCCTATATGTGGTGTCTCTACTACTGCTGGTGTCAACTGGTCTTTTAAGCTTGCCTTTAAAGTACCCATCAGCACAAAAAAGACCATCAGCTTGCCTAGTGAAGAGAAACTGTGTTTGGTAGTGTGTTAAGAGGAACACTAAAACCGAGAAGGAGGAAAAAAAAAATGTGGATAGAGAAATGAACTCAACTTCAACCATTCAAGGTGGTGTAGTATCAAGAAATAGGAAGTTAAGAGTGTGGTGGCTAGCAAGGTTGAAGAAATGAAAATGTTGTAAGCAAAGACTAAAAGCTGGGAACAAGGAAGCTAGAACACAATAGACTGTGTTTATATGAGCTATAAGCTATTAAAGCAAATATAATGATGAGTAAAGAATATGGGGAGAGAGAGACAGTGGAAATAGGATTCCAAAATAGAAAACATTTCCAATATTTACTTTTGCTTTTGGCTAACTTTGGATCTTCTTTATGTAATTGTTTGTTACATGTTTTGATTACTTTGTGTTTTCTATTCTTCAACCAAACCCTAAATAAAGTTCCAAAGATGAAAAGCAATATTTTATTGTATAAAGGTTGAAAGGCTTTTAGTAACAGGCCAGTGGTTAGTCTTGGATGGCTCTCTATCTCTATGACTCCTCGATTGAAAATGTCATGATTTCTCTTCCCTATTTGTCCTTATTTATGTCACATGTTAATGTTTCGTACAACCCTCAAGAACCAAACCCTGTTGTTAATTTTCTCCTCGAAAGCTTCCCAGTTTGTTACTAGTTATTTGCTCATATCTTGTCTCATAAGTGAGACCTCTGTTATTTCTGTGTCTGTGAACAGTTGGCTATTTTGTCAGCAAGTAGAATTCATTGATGAGTATAAATCACCTAAATGAGTCACAGTAGCTTGACCAAGAAAGACTCATTTATGGTGGTGGTCCTTGACTCATGAAAAAGCCAAGCCCTCAGCCTGACCAGGTTGCCTGAACACCATGTGTTGGATTCAGGATGGGGAATAAAATTAGGTTTGTAGTGAGCAACGGGGACTTTTTGAGACTTTCATGTTGTGTACTGAAAAAGCTTACTCATGTTCCCCCCCAAAAGGAAAAAAAGGCTTACTCAAAGAAAGGAACAATTTTGACTATCACAATGAACCTTTTCATAGACATTCATTTCTCACAACAAATGTGAGTTCAATAATGTCTGACAATAGATAGTAAAGTATGCATAT
>CM034467.1:18821192-18840618 GCA_019925255.1 Litchi chinensis | reverse complement strand
CTCATATTCCTCCTTATTATCATTACTTTTTAAGTTTCCAACATCACTTGTATTGTTGCAGCAGCACAAATTTTGATTGACTACATACATTGTTTAGATGATTTTGTTCGCTTTTAACCATTGGATCAACATTTATTCAATGAAATCAATATAATGACTAAGATTAGATTGATAAGTGTGTCCTGTAAACCAAATAGAAGTAGAAATGGTCATTTTGAAACTTGCTTCACAAAATTTACTTATCCAAAATCAACTCATCATGAAATGGAATTAAAAGCATTCATGCGTCAAGTGATTACATAATGCAAGTGCATATACAATGTAGTTCGAGGCAATGTGTTTTGTGAGATGCTGCTCTTGCTGTTGTCTCTCCCTCTTCTCAACGCTTTTCGATTCTAATTCCCAACCAGAACCCAACCTTCCGATTGAGATTCCCAACCCTCCCAACCTCCGATAGGATCTATAGTGAGAATCACAACTCAAATAGTAGGAATACAAAAGCAACAACACACATGAAATCTCTTACAATAAAACGTAACCCAATGACATATTGAGATAATATTTGCATAATAATAATAACGTAATTGCACAATAATAATAATAATAATAATAATAATAATAATAATAATGTGACAGTGTACTGAGTACACCATTTACATGAAGAAAAGTAAGTGCAACATTCATGGCACTTGCTATTATACCTTGTCCTCAAACCTCTCATGTGGAACAGGAACCCCCCACTTAAGATCCCTGGTAATGCATCGTTGTTTGAGCCCTTCTTTAAGCCATGCATTAGTGGCTTTAATAGCATTTTGGCTCCACGATCCAGCCACAGACATGTTGCTGAGATACTCTTCCAATTTATCCTTCAGTGAAGGAACATCAAGAAACAAGTGGTTTGTATCACGAATGTGAGGCGTGGTCTGATAAACCTGTTTAAAAATAACGGTCAATTGTCAACAAGAATAAACACAAAAAAGGACTGACTATCATAACTATTCTCAGATCTCTTTAGCAACAAATGAAAGAATATGTACTTCCCAAGCAAAATTTTCCAATTATCGAATATGTTTTGTTGTACTTCTATAAGAAAAAAATAACAATAATACTGAGGGCTATAAAACAGAGATTTTAAAATAAAATTAGTCACAGAGGCAGGAATCAATTCCAGCCCATCACCGTTGCCACAATGATGTCTACAGGGAGGAGCAAAAATTTTAATAAATGTTAACTTCTTTGCGAACTCTTCGATGTTATTTTAAAAACGTTCAGAAGTCAAATTATTCCCATAACCATATATTGATAACATCAAACCATTTCGGATAACAAACACTATAAGTGAATTCAAATCTAATTCTTATAACTCCTTTTTGATAATTTAATGATATCAAAGCACTCCATGATTACACAAGCATCGTATCAAATAAATAAAATAAGTTTTCAACCCACGAATCTCATTTTCATCAGGAATCTCATTATTATATTCCATTTTGTAGTCAAGCTCAAGCATCTGATAATTGGAAAACTATTTTAATAGTCAAATATGTCACGATTGCTATTTTATTTTAAAAACAAAAACTCCTGAGCCCTTCCTATGTTTTCATTTCCATTTTCAAGTGCTATTCTCGTCATCTCTTTGTTCAAAACTTCAAATTACAAGCTAATTTTTGAGGAACTTGTTTACAAGCGACAACCAAAACAGAAAACTTAATTTGAAGGTCGTTTTCGCCCTTAAATTCATACTCAGTTACCTTGTTCATTGAAATTATATTGAGTAATTAGTCTTTTAATAATTTGATTATTGTTGTGTTTTTGTTAAAGGTAATTTGGAGGATTTTGCTTCTACCCACTTAGCAACTTGTTACAACCAACTTGTTACACACAATTTCCTATCTATGGACAGATGGTAGGAAGAAATCAGGAAGCTTATTCATGGCATGTTCGTGATTATATTCAAAACCATTCAAATTATATGTCATAGTATCAGTATTGTATAAATCTAGATGCTAGCTATACCATGTATGAACCATGTAGGACTTCATTTTTGCATTAAAATTTGCATGATTTGTGTGATGCAAATTAATTGAAAAAGTGCTCAATGGAAGCTTTTTATATTTTCATATATCTCTATATATTATATCCATATTTATACTTTTTAGTTGTTACTTCTTAGATAAAATATGGTTTTTTTTTTTTTTAAAATATAATATGGGTTTTTGTTGTAGAAATGATTATTTTAACATTACTAAAAGTTTGCATTACAAAGTATTATGTTTTTAACTTATATTCCGTACCTTCCGTAAATTTAAAAATAATTTCCGTCGATATCGATATTTTCAACAATGCTTCTGCCAACACCAGCCTCTCCATCAAATCAATCGGCCATGGCCACGGATAGGAAGGTTAGTTTTGGTATTTCACAAAACTAAAACTTGGAAGGGCAGTTTTGTAATCCAAAAATAATAAGGTCATTTTTGATAATTTAGAAAAATAAAAGTGCAATTCTGTAATTTTAGAAAAAATCATAGAGGGCGCTTTTTGGGTAGGAAGCGCCCTCTATGATAAAATAATTTATTTACAAAAACCCCTCAAATTTGGAAAATTACGAAATATATGTATCTTTTAATTTTGTTGTCATAATTCGACTTTGATGTTAGCTCAATCTTTTGTTTATATAAGACTAGGAATTGTGCTCCCCATAAGTTTCTTTTGATTTGCCTACACCAGCAGCTGAAATATTACTAACTCATTGACTATAATCAGTTTCTCAAGGCTACACAAAAGTATTCACTTAGTCACTGTAAAGAGCTAAAAACGATACAACCAAATTACAATATCATACTTAAAACACCATCTCAACCGTGGGTGTTCAACCCAACCTTGAGGTTGGGATTAGTGGGAAATCCTAATCTCGAGGGTAGGAATCCCAACCTTAGTTGAACATCCACGGTTGGGATTCTCAACCGTCAGGTTGGGATTCTCAACGTACAAGTTGAGAATCCCAACCTTGCAAGTTCAATCAAGGTTGGGAGGTTGAGAATCTCAACCATGGTTGTTCAATTAAGGTTGGGATTTCCCACTAAACCCTACCTTGAGGTTAGGAATCCGAACCTTAGTTCAACATCCATGGTTGGGATTCTCAACCGTTAGGTTGGAGATTCTCAACTTACAAGTTGAGAATCCCAACCTTGCAAGTTCAATTAAGGTTGGGATGTTGAGTATCTGAACCTAACGGTTGAGAATCTCAACTGTGTGTGTTCAATCAAGGTTAGGATTCCCAACCTAAAGGTTGGGATTAGTGGTTAATCCCAACCTCTAGGTTGGGAATCCCAACTTAGAGATTGGGATTGTCAATCTTGACTTTATGTTCATATTGGGAAGCCCGACCTTCGGGTTGGGAATCCCATCCCCCGGGGTTGGAGTCCCAACCTAGGTGGATATCCCAAGTTAGAGTCCCAACCGAAAGGTTGGGATTCCCAACCTATGTGGAAATCCCAAGTTGGCATTTCCATCCTCCCCACCCCCGGGTTGGGAGTCCCAACCGAAAGGTTGGGATTCCCAACCTAGGTGGAAATCCTAGGTTGGGATTTCCACCCTCCCAACCTAGGGGTTGAGAATCCCAACTTCTACGTTAGGACGGTGTCTAACCTTCGAGTAGAGAGATTAGGAATTCCAATCATTTTCCAACCTTCAAGTTGAGATTCCCAACCCGGAGGTTAAGAGGTGAGTCCCTAAATTGTGAATTGAGTACTCTTTTTTGTACTTCCAATAGTTCTTGAAAAATAGATGTTAAAACCCTTTCGGTTGGGAGTACTCAGATTGGATAATGGAGGTTAGGGTCATCATTTTTCTCTTCTTTTTTTTTTTCAAATAAATTTTCCGTTTATTGTTCATATTTTCATTGTTTAATTCATTAGCCTAATTTCCCAACTGAATTATATTGTGAATGTCAATAGCCACGCAAGAAAGACCTTTAACAACTTGCCAATGAGGTTCCAGCCTAAGAGACAAGCAGACTTTTTGTATATAAATATGTTTGAAAAAGAGTAGCTGATCTTGATCAAACCCTTTTCATCCTTGATTGTTTTCTCATTGCTAAGAAACCTGTTGTTGCAACCCTTGGTTTCAGGCAACTACTGCAACAACTAATTCAATGCACCTCTTAAATTAATTGGAAAATATCTGAAAACCAAGGATGTCAACTGGAAGCAATGATGGAGTGCTCATTCATTTAGTTGATATGAGGATTTTCTGAAGGTTGACATTTAGCTTACTTATTTACTTTGATTACATTAGAGTTTTTGCACTTGTTGATATGGAAACTTTTATTAAACATGTGAATAATTGTTTTTTACATAGTTATTGTTGACCATTAAGGAATCATGAGAATTTGAAACAACAGGGACAATAAATTATATAAAAAAAATTCTTCACTTTTTCTATTGCAATAATTGTTTCGGTTGAGGCTTCACACTGTCAAATTGGAGGATAATTCACATTTTAACTTCAAAATAACCCTAATCCAGCAGCCAAAAACATGATGCCTAATAAGTTATAGTCATGCACTTGGATACACAAAATGAAACACTGAACCAGAAGAAACCATCATATACCCTGCATTTAGGATCTTTCAACTCTATTGCATTCAAAAGTTTTCCACAATTTTCACATTGATCTCCTCGAGCAGACTCATACTTGCAATTTTTACATGGACAGGTACCCTCCACAAATCGGTCGGCTAAGAATCTTTTGCATGTATCACAGTAAGGCTGAATGATAGCAACAATTCAAGTCAAGTACGAAGGAGATTAGAAATCACAACTACAAAACACATAAACAAACAGCAAGTTAGAGACTAAGGTGAAATAGAATTATTACTTGTTGCGCCATGTTCTCTCTACAAGCCAATTGTTCTGTAACAACGTGTTGAAAATTGCTCGGCACGCTTTTGTTTGTTGTGGAGTTCAAGTCTCCTTAGTCTCACTCTTTATGTTAGTATTCATAAAGGTATGGATAGATTTCTTCCAATGTCGTTGGAGCAATTAGCTGAGCTATAGTTTCTTTTTCTATTGTTATTCATTGCATACGAAAGAAAAGAAAGAAGTGAAAAAACAAAGGAGAAAATTAAAATGTAAACCAATTCCTCTTAATCATAATCATACTTTGACACCATTGATATTACATACCACTACTATTTTGAGCAATCAATAACCTATAATTTTAATGCAGAATTCATTTGTAATATTATCTGTTCCCGATTGGCTTTTCAAAATGTAAACAAGAATCATTGCAATTAGCAACAATTTTCTTCAATTTTATATGCATTCCTATTTCGGATCACATGCAATGTTATGACGTTACATAGCTCACTGGTTGTTAATTTCTGTCTATCGGAAGAAAACAGAAGCAATAAAAATGTCACCAAAAAGGCTTGTAAGTGACGCATGAAGTGTTGATACACTGCCTCAGAAAAATGCATTCCAACGATAGCAATTAAGGTCGACCTCGATTCCCATGTTAGCTGCAGTACCTGCTATAATTCTCATTGCTGATTCAATGGTAGTGCAAATCAAATCAGGAAGCTTTTCAGCTAGTCTTTAATTGTTGAGCAATTAGGCCTGTTTGCAATCTTCTTCATTCTCATGTTAAAACTGTAAGCATGGACAATGACCCACCCCACCAACATATATATGTAAATCAAACCTGTAAGCATGGGAAGGCAGCACCAAGGTTCTGCAACACAGTTAAAACTGCATCAGATCGTTTTCTCCACCTGTTATGGGCACAATTAGTAAAACATGAAATTATGCGATTAGGTGCTCATAGGTCAGTAAGTACGTTGCAACTTAGACCTCAACCTCCAACAGAATGCAAAAATTTACACTATTTTTTCAGAATGATCAAAAAATCGAGATAGCTAGGATCCCTAATCTGCCAGTAGACATCCATAAAAGGAAAAATACTTATCAAAAGAGGAACGATCTCAAAGCAACTTCAACACAATAAATACCTTAGACTTTTGCCATATTGGTAACCTCCAAGAGCTGAACTGCACCTCTACATTGGATAAGTACCAGTGGAATCTGTCATGGGACTTGACAGAGCAAGTCTTTCAAGTTGCTTTTGCTATTTCGGATAACATCCAACGCTATGGCATTACATAGCTCATCAAGGCAATGTAAATGCGCTTAGTTGATCTCGTCAACCATCCTAAATGGGCATGAAGTGAATGAATTAAAATTGAACATGTTTTTGAACTGAACACATATCCAGGCAAACAAAGCAACTTCTATAACTTGAACTAACAGGCACAGCCAATGTGACAAAGAAAGTGAAAGACTTTGAAACAAGAAATGCAATTTCTCTATCAAGTGCTTTGTTTCTATTTTAGCGGTGCCTCACGCCAATGATACTTCTAGGATCACGAGTTTGGAGAGCTTGAGCATGCCATGAGTATGATTGAGCATAGTCGCCTTGATGATCTTGACGCTGAAGTTGTTGACCGATTTGATGTTCTTCTACGTATTTTTGTACATCTACTGCTCTCTCCAACCCTTCCAAATATCTACAAAGTTCACCATCGAGTCCTGTTGTAGACCACATGACCAATTCTAATAAAATAGAAGCATACAAATAGGAACTCAAAGTGTTGGACATGTGCTTACCCAGAAAAGAATCAGTAGCAGCATCACAGTGATTGTATGGATATGGAAATATTCCGTTATGTACCTAAATTAATGAAAGTTGTACAGATGAGAACTAACATAGTGATTGATTATACATTTCCTTTAAAAAAAGGAAAAAATTACCGGATTATTGAAAGCTTTCTCTGGTGAATCATCAATCAACAAGGTGTTTGTTGTGTCATAATCTCCCTTCTTCCATCGCACAAAAAGGAAACTAGAATTCCACAACTTTTCTAAATTTTTATAAAATATGGGTTTTGCAGGTCCTCGATCAACTTTATCGCAATATGATTGATCCTGCATAAAACCAATATAGTATGTATGTAAATATAATCTAATATTGATTTTAAAATCATTGAAAACGACCCGAAATTAATAACTAACTTACCCAAACAAAACAAATTTTTGGTCTAAGGTCCTCTGCGATGAAGTTGACGATTGGATCTAAATTACACCTGCAAGACATTAAGTTTGCATATAGTAACACAAATATGCCAACCATAAAGAAACACAAGATTTCCTATGACAAATTGAAGCAACTATTTATAAAAGAAATATAGCCCAAAATGCATAGTAACAAAAAGAGGGAAAAAAATCATAGATGGTTTCATACATGATTCTTGACGACCAAATTCCAACCTCGAATTTCTCAAGGCAAAACTGTAGAAATTCCTTGCAGTAAGGCCTCTTATATACTGAAAGTAGAAATTGAGATTTGCATTAAACTTAATAATCCAAGCACATCAACTATAAGTAAGTATACAAATTTATACCTATCTGAGAGTTTGGTAATTTGAATGCCTCTTGGTTGTGTTCCAAATCTGTTGGCTCATACACATCTGCCCCACTTTTCCATGTTGGCCGCTTGTCCACATCTGCAAGAATGCCATTAACATCTAGGACAAGAAGCTTCTTCTTGTGGAATCCATCTTTCTTTGCCGGAACACAAGATCCTTGTTTTTTTGTAAGGTTAAACGATTCCTTTCGACTTGCATATTGTCCAAGCCCTCTAACCCGTCCTGAAGGCTCTGGTTTTTCTAAGGCAATGGTCAGAATATCATTAGTTCCCTCAACCTGAACTTCACCACTTTTAACTTTTTCAGTGATTTTTTCCTGCATATTTGATCAACAAGAAATACATAAATTTGTACGTCGGTTTTAAGGCAAAACAAAATGGATAAAATATAATTCTATATTTCAATATAAAAGTTCTACCATTACTACATGTATGCAACTTACTATTTTGTCTGCACATTTTTTGGTCGATTCCTTGAGAAATACTCCATTCTTTTCACGTCCTTTTATCCATAAGTAAGAACGGTCAATCTCTTGGGTGTGAAGTTCACTTTGCTGCAAAGAAATGCTTATAATTGTGACTAAATATAATACCATTGAATGAAACAGCTTAATTTTATATAAAACATACCAATCTTTTCTTCAATGTATCGTATCCCGTACGTGAGAGACGGCTGGGGTGTTCATTCTTTCTACTATTATCTATTTGTTTCTTCCTTCGTTCCTAACAAAGTAATGGTAGTGAATATGCATGAATTCTAACACTAATAATATGTTAACAAAACGACCAAATTTAGATGCATGTACCAAAAAATTCTCATCTCTTCTGGAGTTTACAAAGATACTCCAATCTTCTTGAGTAATGAAGTCGTACATTTCTGGTGGAGAGTTTAGAGCTTCTTCATTGCTCAACTTAGGAATTACAAACTTAGTAGTCAGCATGGACCGAAAATTTCTCCATCTCTTACCGGCTACAACCAAAATCTTCTTCTTCCATTCGTTGTCAATGACAAACAATTCCTGCAAGTAAACATTAATCATTCATATGACATACAAAAATTATAAATATGAAGGGTGTTGACAAATAAGTAAAGTTTATACCTGAATGGAAGTCCAGAAATTGTCCTTAAGTTCCTCAGGCACAACATCCCAACTTTCATATTTTATAGATATTTGTTGTCTTATCGCTACGCCTATAAAACTTCCTAATGTATCAGAAGCAGATTTCTCTCCATCTACCCTTATCATTTCTCCCTTACTTATTAATTTGAGCACTTTTTCTAACTTAGTCCGACCTCTTTGTTTTGACTTTGTTTTAGCAGGTTCGTTGATATTTTCTTGCTGTTTTTCAGAATCTTTGCCGCTACTGCTTACCAAAGGATCCATAGTGTTAATCTGCATGAAAATGTGCCCACATGTGAACTCAAAGGATGTGCTTGGAGACTCAAAAACTATGCCCTACAGGATGATATTCAGAAGCACACCAAGTTGCCATGTTTTATCTACTACATTCATTTTACCAAAAGAGAAGACCATGAACATATATATCTTCATAAAAGAAAAACAATTGACAAAATTAAGGAAGACAAAAGGGGACAAATAATACTCACAGCACCCAGCCCTATGACTTGATCAAATCTTGGATAAATCACATCCAAACACACATATGACTAGGGCAAGACTATCAGTAAGTTTAACAATACAATATTCTATGAGAGAGTTTACATATAGAAGTATAAGACTAGAAACTCAAAGATCTTACAACATCAATGTAGTTGGTATATATGAAGAGTCAAGTTCCAATGGATGTAATAGTGAACATTACGAAATGTAATTGGAATAAGCAAATATAAACTTGAAACTTGGCTCCCGTGTCGGGTGTGTGCAGAAGCCCTTGTGGAGACTCAGCAGCAAGCTCAGCAGCCTCTTTATACGTTGTTTGGGCAAACCGCGCTAGGAAAGGTTATAAGACTAAAAGAAGTCTTTGAAGTAGTATATAAGATCAAACAATTAGTATATTATAAGACTAAAGCAGAATGGAAACAAGAAGCAAGAAATTGAAATAAATTGAAATTTGATACAAAGTACGTGTTGTGTTTCCTCAAGTTCAGACCAGGTTAAGGTATCTATTCAGAATTACCCCTGGAATGTATGTCTGAGGGATCCAACGATATACTTGTAATATGGCAATTGAAATTTGCATACAAAATGAAAAGCCTAATATAAATAAATCTGATAATATTCTTTATTTTTTTATGTTCAACTATTTGAAGCTGAACTTGTGCTCGGACAAATGTCAACTCCGATTGGGTCCTCATCCTCCTCTTGAGCTGGATATTCAAAAAACGTAGACTGAGCAAGTTCTCTACTGCAGAAGGATTTATGGACAGCACGAGAGAACCCATTACTCTGCCGCTCAGCTTCTTCCCAGCAAACGTAGACTCCAGGTTTACGCCCTTTGAAAACAACATAAATTTAAAAACCTGCAAACCTAAGTTATGCATCCATTTCTGACTCGATATTACAAGCATAATATAAAATCATATAAATAAGATTTACATACCATGAAAATTTTTGGTGTTGTTGATTAGAGCCTGCAGAGAAAAATTGATTGTATGCATACGAAAGTATAACAAAAAAACGTGTGGACCAATGTTGTGATTCTCAAAAAGACTGCACAATGGACAATACATAGAACAAGAATTATATGACAAAAGTTTCATGCAAATATAAAAGTATGGACAGTGAGACCCTCTTAATATTGATGACTGAGAAGGCATAATAAAAACATTTTCCCCCTTGTTTATTTCTCCTTTTCTTCCTAGAAATTATCAACTTGGCTACAACCCCACAAATAATTTCCAAAACCAGACCTAAAATCTCATAAAACAATCTTCCATAACAAAATTGTATCCAGAAAAGGCAACAAATATATGCAACCATCCAAAAGCAATACAAGACCCGAAAAATTTTTTGTCAAAAAAACATGGATGAATACCGTGAACAACAGAATGGAGACGATGGCCTGAATTACTTGTTGACGAAGAACAAATTCCTATCTCTTATGCACAAACAGGGAAGAGCTCTACAAAATACTGACAAAAGACTCAATTTATATTTTGCAGCACAAGAAACCTGATTTTTCCCTTTCTAAAACAATAGTAACATTCACATATGACAGAGCATAGAAAACCTAATTTATGATATCACATTAACGATACTCACTTGCTTTGATTACAAGAAGGCAACAGATTAAACGAAATATGAAATTAAAAGAAAAGTTTCATTGCTGAAAATGCTGTGATTCCATTGCTGTGAGGTGGCAAAGAGCCCGTCTGAGACAATAAGGACATAAGAAGAAGTTGAGGCTGATTTGCAGGAACAAGACAGTGAGGGGAGAAAATGGGAGAACAAAAGTAACAGAACACAAAGGCGACGGTGATTGTGGGACGCTGTGACAGCTGGGTAGATTGAGACGGCGGCGGTGAGTGTCCGATAGACAGGCACGGAGAAGCTTGGACGGAGTTACGGCGACATCGATTTGGTGGGAGAGGGAGACGATCGAGATTCAGTTTGGGCAATGTTTGAGGTTCACTTGATGGCTGGGAGGACGATGACGGTGTGAGAGATTGGAGACGGGCACGGCGACGCTTGGACTGAGTCACTGCGAATTGTCGTCGTCGATATGGCCGAGAGGGAGAGAGTGAGACGAATGAATGGTAGAATGAACCAGTTAGGTCTTGAAAATTTCATTATATACCACCAATATATATATATATATATAATATATAAATAAATATAACATTAAACTCGATCAGTACAAATTTAGTGTATTTCTCCATAGACACAGTACGAGTATGTTTTAAAAAGCAAAAGGTACAAATATTTCGTAATTTTCCAAATTTGAGGGGTTGTTTCGTAAATAAAATATTTTATCATAGAGGGCGCTTCCTACCCAAAAAGCGCCCTCTATGCTATTTTCTAAAATTACAGAATTGCACTTTAAGTTTTCTAAATTAGCAAAAATGACCTTATTATTTTTTGATTTCAAAACTGCCCTTCAAAGGTACAAATATTTCGTAATTTTCCAAATTTGAGGGGTTGTTTCGTAAATAAAATATTTTATCATAGAGGGCGCTTCCTACCCAAAAAGCGCCCTCTATGCTATTTTCTAAAATTACAGAATTGCACTTTAAGTTTTCTAAATTAGAAAAAATGACCTTATTATTTTTTATTTCAAAACTGCCCTTCAAAGGTACAAATATTTCGTAATTTTCCAAATTTGAGGGGTTGTTTCGTAAATAAAATATTTTATCATAGAGGGCGCTTCCTACCCAAAAAGCGCCCTCTATGCTATTTTCTAAAATTACAGAATTGCACTTTAAGTTTTCTAAATTAGCAAAAATGACCTTATTATTTTTGATTTCAAAACTGCCCTTCAAAGGTACAAATATTTCGTAATTTTCCAAATTTGAGGGGCTGTTTCGTAAATAAAATATTTTATCATAGAGGGCGCTTCCTACCCAAAAAGCGCCCTCTATGCTATTTTCTAAAATTACAGAATTGCACTTTAAGTTTTCTAAATTAACAAAAATGACATTATTTTTTGATTTCAAAACTACCCTTCAAATGTACATATATTTCGTAATTGAAGTAATTTGAGGGGTTTTTTCGTAAATATAATAATAGATCATAGAGGGCGCTTCCTACCCAAAAAGCGCCCTCTATGCTATTTTCTAGAATTACAGAAGTGCACATTTACTTTTCTAAATTATCGAAAATGACCTTATTATTTGAATGGTTAGAAATCCGCCCTTCAAAGTTTTAGTTTTGTGAATTACCAAAACTAACCTTCTATCCGTGGCCATGGCCGATTGCTTTGATGGAGAGGCTGGTGTTGGCAAAACCATTGTTGAAAATATCGATATCGACGGAAATATCGGTACTACGATTCGACGGAAATGTCGACGGAAACTAAGTTTAAAGTTACGGGAAGTACGGAATATAAGTTTTGCCACATAATACTTTTTAATGAAACTTTTAGTAATGTTAAAATAATCATTTCTACAACCAAAAACCATATTATATTTAAAAAAACCATATTTTATCTAAGAAGTAACAACTAAAAAGTATAAATATGGATATAATAATAGAGGAGATATATGAAAATATAAAAAGCTTCCATTGAGCACTTTTTCAATTAATTTGCATCACACAAATCATGCAAATTTTAATGCAAAAATGAAGTCCTAGATGGTTCATACATGGTATAGCTAGCATCTAGATTTATACAATACTGATACTATGACATATAATTTGAATGGTTTTGAATATAATCACGAACATGCCATGAATAAGCTTCCTGATTTCTTCCTACCATCTGTCCATAGATAGGAAATTGTGTGTAACAAGTTGGTTGTAACAAGTTGCTAAGTGGGTAGAAGCAAAATCCTCCAAATTACCTTTAACAAAAGCACAACAATAATCAAATTATTAACAGACTAATTACTCAATATAATTTCAATGAACAAGGTAACTGAGTATGAATTTAAGGGCGAAAACGACCTTGAAATTAAGTTTTGTGTTTTGGTTGTCGCTTGTAAACAAGTTTCTCAAAAATTAGCTTGTAATTTGAAGTTTTCAACACAAAACTGGTTAGATGGGAAAGTTATATTGATTGGTAGTTTTTATTGGTGAATCTGTAGTTTGAGGGTGGGATTTGTAACGGAGGCTGACATTCGAAGTTTAGAGGCGAAGTCTTCACGTGAAGGTTGGAAATCCGAATTTTTAGGTTGAAAAACCCAACTGGGTTTGGATTCCCAACCTGGAGGTTGAGATTTGCCACTAATCCCAATTTGTAGGTTAGGAATCCCAACCTCGAGGTTGGGAATCCCAACCTTAGTTGAACATCCAAGGTTGGGATTCTCAACCGTCAGCTTGGGATTCTGAACCTGTAGGTTGAAAATCCCAACCGTCAGGTTGAGAATCCCAACCTTGGATGTTCAATCAAGGTTCGGAGGTTGAGAATCTCAACCTAACGGTTGAGATTCTCAACCATGGGTGTTCAATTAAGGATGGGAATCCTAACCCTAAATCCTGACCTTGAGGTTAGGAATCCTATCCCCCGGGTTTCGAGTCCCAACCTAGGTGGAAAGGCCAGGTTGGGATTTCCACCCTCCCAACCCAGGGGTTGAGAATCCCAACCCCGAGATTGAGAACCTTCCCAACCTTCGAGTTGAGATTCCCCACCCAGATGTTAGGAATTGAGCACCTAGATTGTCAATTGACTACTCTTTTTCGTACTTTCAGTAGTTCTTGAAAAAGGGATGTTAAAACCCTTTTAATTGGGAGTACCCAGATTGGATAATGGAGGTTAGGGTCATTAGTTCTTGAAGGAAGAGTTTTAACATCCATTATCCAAGAAGGATTGAAAGTACATAAAAGAAGAATAACTTCCCAACCTAGGTACTCAATTCCCAACCTCCAACTTGGTAATTATAAACCTTGTGGTTTTACATCATAAAAAAAGAGTGTGAATGGACAGGAATGCCCTTAATTACATGGGCCCTTTAAATTGACAGAATCAAACAGCGTTCTCACCCCTCTCATCATGCAGGTTACCTTTCCCGCGTAGGAGCGTCTCCCGCCCACCAGCCAGGCCCGGTCATCGCCTTGTGGACCAGTGTCCTCCCGCCGACCGGCCGTCCACTCTCTCACTGTCGACGGCGAACAAGTCTTGCCAACGTGTATGTTCTTACTGTGTCACCTCTCACGCAAAGCAGGTGTGCAGCAGCTCTTCCAACTGAGTAAGAGGAGTTGTATAGGATTTGAAATGAAAAATGCTGTAAACAAAATTGCCATGTACAGCTTTCCAGGTCATTGTTGTCGTTCAATTAAATGCACTTGGTATGGAGGGTTAGAGTGATATTATACACTGCCGTATCTCGCAGTGTATACTGCATCTACCATAAATTTCATAAATGCTGACCACGCTAGGAAGACAAAATTGACAGGTCGGATCACAATGGGTACAGTTCGTGTTGCGGTTCGATATGATGGCGAGTGGATCAATAAGGAAGGAAACTTTCTATATGAAGGTGGAAAGACAAAAGGAATTTTATTGGCAAAGAATATAGCGTATGAAGAATTACAGGACACTGTATGTCGTGCACTTGATATAAAACGTTCTGATTATGCAATTACGATGAAGTTCAGATATAAAATGAGTGATGCCGCCCCACCCATTGAAGTGTTGAACGATACTGATGTTGACTTCTTTATCGCCGAAGTTAGTGATGTAATGACGAGGAATCCTTTATGCATTTCAGTGGAACGTAAACGTGACTCGATAGGTTGCTTGTCAGTTGGTGAGGAAGAAGGTCTGAATAATATTGGAGTACAAGTTGCTGCAGAGAAGTATTTGGACAGTGAAGAGCCATACAATATTGAACGCACAATGAGTGATGAAGATGTGCGAGGGGATGATAACTATGGAAATGACATATTCGCTCATTTTGGTTCCGAAGTTGCAGATGTCTGTACACCGTCAAAAGGTTGTCCGGAAGCATCACCAATTGATAGGGGTGACAATTGGAAAGACAAGAAGTTGAAATCTGAAATGGTTGAGGGGGATTGTCAGGTTGGAACGACATCTTTGATTCATATATCAGCAGATGGTGGCCGTTCTGACAGTGTGTTCGACAGTGTGAAAGAGGTTCGACGGGTGATATTTTCAGTAGTAAGGAAGAGCTACAGCTGAATATAAGAATGTTAGCTAATGGTCGACAGTTCAACATAAGAGTGAAGAAGTCCACCAAAGACTTATTGGTTTTCGGTTGTGTGCAGAAAGGTTGCAAGTGGTGGCTTCGTGCAACAAAACTGGCAGGGTCAGAAGCTTTTTGCGTGCGAAAATACCTTCCAGACCACACCTGTTCTCTTGATTCGCTCATTTTGCAACGGGCTAAAGTAACAAGCAAACTGATTGGCCATTGTATCAAATGGAAGTATGAGGGTGCTTCTCAGTCTTACCGTCCAAACGACATCGTTCAAGACATGAAGAAAAGGTATGGGATGACTTGTACTTATAATAAAGCATGGAGGGCTAGAGAGGTTGCTCTGACATTAGCTAGGGGATCACCCGAAGAGTCGTATACTATGCTTCCATTGTATTGCGCCATGTTGGAAAAAAAAAATCCGGGGACCATAACAGAGATTGAATGTGATGCATCTAATCGATTCAAGTACTTTTTCATGGCATTAGGAGGTTCACTTCATGGATTTAGATCTTTCATTAGGCCCGTTATAGCTGTTGATGGCACTTTCCTCAAATCGAAGTATAAAGGTACCCTATTTATTGCGACTTGCATGGATGGAAATAACCAAGTCTATCCATTAGCTTTTGGCGTGGGAGACTCAGAAAATGATAATGCATGGATTTGGTTTATGACAAAGTTGCATGGGTGTATTGGAGAAGTTGAGGATGTTGTGTTCATTTCAGACCGTAACACAAGTATAGCAACGGCTGTTGCACATTCGTTTCCTGGGGCATTGCATGGAATATGTATGTATCACCTAGGGCAAAACATGAAGGCCAATTGTAAAGGTGGTGATGTGCAGAAGCTGTTTTACAAGGCTGCGAAAGCATACCGTGCTTCAGATGTTCAATGCCATCATGTCCCAAATCGCAGGACTTAATGTTAAGGCAGCTGAGTATTTGATTGTTGCGGAACCTACCAAATGGGCCAGATGTGAGTTTGATGGTAGAAGATATTCCATTATGACAACAAACATTGCTGAGTGTTTGAATGCCATTTTGAAGGAGGCACGAGAGCTGCCCATCACGAAGTTAATAGAGCATATACGTGGCGTACTTCAAAGATGGTTTTGGGAAAGGCGTGAGGATGCTGCGATAACCCCAACGCCAATGACAAGATGGGTTGAAGACAAGCTGCGGCACAGGATGAAGAAAGCTGGTCGTTATCCTGTGCGCCCCATTGACATAGATAGGTACCTTGTCATCGATGAATTTTTGAACCCAGTTGTTAACTTGCGGAGTAGAAGTTGTGAGTGCAAAAAATTTCAGATCGACCAACTTCCTTGTGCACATGCTTTGGCTGTCTGTAGTCATCGCCATCTATCATGTTACGACTACTGTGCTGCATACTATACCCGGGATTCATTGATAAAAGCATATGCAGCTTCCATTCATCCGGTTGGTTGTGCGGATGACTGGATTTTGCCTGAAGGTCTTCAAGTTCCTACTGTCCTACCCCCTGAAGGTCGTAAGCCTCGTGGTCGACCTACTACAAAAAGAAAACCTTCCAAAGGTGAAGATAAGCAGAAAGCAAAGTGCAGTAGATGTGGTGGCTTCGGACACAACCGACAAAGGTGTACCGCACCAATTCCAATATGACAGTAGGATGAATGGAATGATAATGTGAGATATCAAACAGTACGACTCAGCTGCATTCTCCAAGAGAAGATCTCATCATGTAAGATGGAGTCTACAATCTGCGTTCTGTAGATGACATTGACCAGAAGGAAGTATTTTTTGTCTTCTTCCTCCTTTGGGTTTTTTGTACATCAAGTGGAATGTATTTTTTGTACATCATGTAGGTGGTTTTATTAGGCAAATGCATTTTGTATGAAGAATGTATTTATTGTACATCAGGTAGATGAAGAAGCGCACAACTTATTCTCATATGATCATCAGAGTTTTCGGATGTTTACAAGTGCAGAAAAGCTTCAGGTTGCTGCTTGCTGCTGAAATTGTGCCTTAGCTGAGTTGAGTTGGGTATTAAGTTCAGGAGTAGATTTTCATTCAAATACGTAAGGAGTGTTGCCTTAAAAAAAAACAGTGAAAATTCGGGTAAGGCAACTTAAAACACAATGTACATCATCTGAAACTTATAGTTACACTTATATCAAATATAAATAAAACGACTCCAAAAATAAAACCACAACCACGATTCAAACTTCATACAATCAAGATGACCCATCACAATATTTATTCACAGCAAAGAAACTAGACACTTGATTAAATAAATATCGATATATATACTACAAGTGTTGATTAATCAATTTTTGTTCATAACAATAAACCAATTCGTCCAGGACTTCAAAATTGCGCTACTGTTATAGATTTTCATCCTTTATACATAAAACATGATGCACGTAAATGTTGCACTTACAGGTTGCAGCATCCCTGTTCATTCATACCATACTCAAGAGCTGCAACCTGTAATACATACAGCAGTGCTACCATTACAATTAAAATAAGTGTACAGTACATAAACATTCCAAGCTTCGAGATGTGGTAGCTCATCGCAATGACATTCGTGGTGTCCCCTACTGCCACCTGAAGACACTGTCACACAGCTCCACCCGGAAATATGTGGTCCACTTTGCAGTGCAACTACATGGATACTTCTAAGAACTGAACTGCTGCATGAAATTCCACATCGAGGCATTAGCATGTTACCTTTATACATACAACAGATAATGTTTAGCACATTTAGGGATTTTCCTTTTCCAGATATTTATTTAATTACAAGAACAAAAAAAAAAAAAAAAACAGGCATCTTGCCCATTCATTTGAGTATGTTCACAATAGTAACAACAGCGACACCAACGTGATCCTACCAGTCATGGAAATCAGCACCATAATAGTCAAACAACATTGCTAGATACTAAGAAACTTTCATACATATCTAATTGACGAAAACAACTCTTTGCATAAGACTTACGAAGTCAAATTAACAAGGTGTACCACTCTTTGCTTTTAAGTCCGGCACTGTTCGACCAACTCAAGTATGACCTGCTGCCTTAACCCGTCACAGTTGAAGCAAAGATTGCGCAACATGCAAAGTCGTCAAGAACTTCAGATTGCAATATGCAGAGAAAAAATAATTGCACAACAAAAAGAATTACAAGTTCAAAAAGTGGATTTTGTGCCATACAATAGCTTAAACTTGATGAAAATCTTCAACAAGGGGAAAAGACCATTTCCTGATCCCTTTATGTTAAACTTCATTAGAACCCAACAGGTTACAAGAATAAAAACAAGACTTAGTAGCATAGTTTTAATTGAGTAAAGAACATATTTAATTGTTACCTCTTTGTTGCTCGGATCTAATGCACTCAACATTTCTGCAAGGACATCCATATTACAACGTTCATTCTGAATTTCTGTCAAGCTAGAAAATTACAGTTCAACCCAAACAGAAATAAATTGACATTAGTCATACATGGAAACAAATGGTCACTTCATGAAGACTGCCATGTATGCAACTGTCAAGGATAAAGCAAAGCAGTTAGTTGTCATTCAAATACTCACACAACACTGATCCGACTCAAATTACTGCTCCAGTTCTGAACAAGAAAAACAATAAAAAATACATCCAACCATTAGCATATACGGACCTACTGTATTGCAATTACATATACAAACACATAAGTTCATGTCATTCGGTCACATCAACAACAATAGGCTACAAACTATCTCAGTATGCATCAAATGATTGGCTCTACAGGCAAAAAAACAATATATATCCAGGATAACCATGCCGAAAACAACAACTTTATAGAAATAGAAAAGATATATCATATATCACAGGCAACTGAAGAAAATTACATAAATTATATATTAAATAAATAAATAAAGCAATTAACCATCTACCATAAAGCGAAATTGATGACAGGATGCATTACAAAGTTAGCTTTCATAAAAAAACAACAATACATAATCACATAAATACCTCAAAGTTGGGAACTCAGCCTGTACAGAAGACTCAGCTGCTTCTTGCTGATTCTCAAGATTTCAAAAATTTTGTGGATACCAAGACACAGGTTGTGTTTCAGGTCGTGTGAATACAGGCGCGGACCGGTCAGATCTCTAGGAAATACTGCCCCAGCACGCTACAATAACCTCTGCTCTCTTGACTCAC
>CM034467.1:18785951-18820692 GCA_019925255.1 Litchi chinensis | reverse complement strand
GTATTACAGGTTGCAGCTGTTGTTGTTTTGTTGCATGAGCTGTACTTGGATGCTGCAAATACAATTGTAACATTTACATGCATCATGTTTTATAAATGACATAATGAAATTCTAAAAAATTATATCAAGTTGGAAGTCCTTGAAGAATTGGTTTCTTGTTATGAAGAAAAATTTATTATGTATTGCTGGAGGTAAGATCATAATAAATGTGATGTGAGTTCATTTTCCCTGCTAAATGGATGGGACGGTGGAGGTGGGGGAGAATGCGGATAGAGACTATAAGAGATCTTCTTCTACAGTGTCTTGTGAGTCAAGAGAGCAGAGGTTATTGTAGCGTGCTGGGGCAGTATTTCCTCAGAGATCTGACTGGTCCGCGCCTGTATTCACATGACCTGAAACACAACCTGTGTCTTGGTATCCACAAAATTTTTGAAATCTTGAGAATCAGCAAGAAGCAGCTGAGTCTTCTGTACAGGCTGAGTTCCCAACTTTGAGGTATTTATGTGATTATGTATTGTTGTTTTTTTATGAAAGCTAACTTTGTAATGCATCCTGTCATCAATTTCGCTTTATGGTAGATGGTTAATTGCTTTATTTATTTTTAATATATAATTTATGTAATTTTCTTCAGTTGCCTGTGATATATGATATATCTTTTCTATTTCTATAAAGTTGTTGTTTTCGGCATGGTTATCCTGGATATATATTGTTTTTTTGCCTGTAGAGCCAATCATTTGATGCCACTGAGATAGTTTGTAGCCTATTGTTGTTGATGTGACCGAATGACATGAACTTATGTGTTTGTATATGTAATTGCAATACAGTAGGTCCGTATATGCTAATGGTTGGATGTATTTTTGCTTGTTTTTCTTGTTCAGAACTGGAGCAGTAATTTGAGTCGGATCAGTGTTGTGTGAGTATTTGAATGACAACTAACTGCTTTGCTTTATCCTTGACAGTTGCATACATGGCAGTCTTCATGAAGTGACCATTTGTTTCCATGTATGACTAATGTCAATTTATTTCTGTTTGGGTTGAACTGTAATTTTCTAGCTTGACAGAAATTCAGAATGAACGTTGTAATATGGATGTCCTTGCAGAAATGTTGAGTGCATTAGATCCGAGCAACAAAGAGGTAACAATTAAATATGTTCTTTACTCAATTAAAACTATGCTACTAAGTCTTGTTTTTATTCTTGTAACCTGTTGGGTTCTAATGAAGTTTAACATAAAGGGATCAGGAAATGGTCTTTTCCCCTTGTTGAAGATTTTCATCAAGTTTAAGCTATTGTATGGCACAAAATCCACTTTTTGAACTTGTAATTCTTTTTGTTGTGCAATTATTTTTTCTCTGCATATTGCAATCTGAAGTTCTTGATGACTTTGCATGTTGCGCAATCTTTGCTTCAACTGTGACGGGTTAAGGCAGCAGGTCATACTTGAGTTGGTCGAACAGTGCCGGACTTAAAAGCAAAGAGTGGTACACCTTGTTAATTTGACTTCGTAAGTCTTATGCAAAGAGTTGTTTTCGTCAATTAGATATGTATGAAAGTTTCTTAGTATCTAGCAATGTTGTTTGACTATTATGGTGCTGATTTCCATGAGTGGTAGGATCACGTTGGTGTCGCTTTTGTTACTATTGTGAACATACTCAAATGAATGGGCAAGATGCCTTTTTTTTTTTTTTTTTTGTTCTTGTAATTAAATAAATACCTGGAAAAGGAAAATCCCTAAATGTGCTAAACATTATCTGTTGTATGTATAAAGGTAACATGCTAATGCCTCGATGTGGAATTTCATGCAGCAGTTCAGTTCTTAGAAGTATCCATGTAGTTGGAGTGCAAAGGGGACCACATATTTCCTGGTGGAGCTGTGTCACAGTGTCTTCAGGTGGCAGTAGGGGACACCACGAATGTCATTGCGATGAGCTACCACATCTCGAAGCTTGGAATGTTTATGTACTGTACACTTATTTTAATTGTAATGGTAGCACTGCTGTATGTATTACAGGTTGCAGCTCTTGAGTATGGTATCCGAATGAACAGGGATGCTGCAACCTGTAAGTGCAACATTTACGTGCATCATGTTTTATGTATAAAGGATGAAAATCTATAACAGTAGCGCATTTTTGAAGTCCTGGACGAATTGGTTTATTGTTATGAACAAAAATTGATTAATCAACACTTGTAGTATATATATCGATATTTATTTAATCAAGTGTCTAGTTTCTTTGCTGTGAATAAATATTGTGATGGGTCATCTTGATTGTATGAAGTTTGAATCGTGGTTGTGGTTTTATTTTTGGAGTCGTTTTATTTATATTTGATATAAGTGTAACTATAAGTTTCAGATGATGTACATTGTGTTTTAAGTTGCCTTACCCGAATTTTCACTGTTTTTTTTTAAGGCAACACTCCTTACGTATTTGAATGAAAATCTACTCCTGAACTTAATACCCAACTCAACTCAGCTAAGGCACAATTTCAGCAGCAAGCAGCAACCTGAAGCTTTTTTGCACTTGTAAACATCCGAAAACTCTGATGATCATATGAGAATAAGTTGTGCGCTTCTTCATCTACCTGATGTACAATAAATACATTCTTCATACAAAATGCATTTGCCTAATAAAACCACCTACATGATGTACAAAAAATACATTCCACTTGATGTACAAAAAACCCAAAGGAGGAAGAAGACAAAAAATACTTCCTTCTGGTCAATGTCATCTACAGAACGCAGATTGTAGACTCCATCTTACATGATGAGATCTTCTCTTGGAGAATGCAGCTGAGTCGTACTGTTTATATCTCACATTATCATTCCATTCATCCTACTGTCATATTGGAATTGGTGCGGTACACCTTTGTCGGTTGTGTCCGAAGCCACCACATCTACTGCACTTTGCTTTCTGCTTATCTTCACCTTTGGAAGGTTTTCTTTTTGTAGTAGGTCGACCACGAGGCTTACGACCTTCAGGGGGTAGGACAGTAGGAACTTGAAGACCTTCAGGCAAAATCCAGTCATCCGCACAACCAACCGGATGAATGGAAGCTGCATATGCTTTTATCAATGAATCCCGGGTATAGTATGCAGCACAGTAGTCGTAACATGATAGATGGCGATGACTACAGACAGCCAAAGCATGTGCACAAGGAAGTTGGTCGATCTGAAATTTTTTGCACTCACAACTTCTACTCCGCAAGTTAACAACTGGGTTCAAAAATTCATCGATGACAAGGTACCTATCTATGTCAATGGGGCGCACAGGATAACGACCAGCTTTCTTCATCCTGTGCCGCAGCTTGTCTTCAACCCATCGTGTCATTGGCGTTGGGGTTATCGCAGCATCCTCACGCCTTTCCCAAAACCATCTTTGAAGTACGCCACGTATATGCTCTATTAACTTCGTGATGGGCAGCTCTCGTGCCTCCTTCAAAATGGCATTCAAACACTCAGCAATGTTTGTTGTCATAATGGAATATCTTCTACCATCAAACTCACATCTGGCCCATTTGGTAGGTTCCGCATCAATCAAATACTCAGCTGCCTTAACATTAAGTCCTGCGATTTGGGACATGATGCATTGAACACTGAAGCCGGTATGCTTTCGCAGCCTTGTAAAACAGCTTCTGCACACTCACCACCTTTACAATTGGCCTTCATGTTTTGCCCTAGGTGATACATACATATTCCATGCAATGCCCCAGGAAACGAATGTGCAACAGCCGTTGCTATACTTGTGTTACGGTCTGAAATGAACACAACATCCTCAACTTCTCCAATACACCCATGCAACTTTGTCATAAACCAAATCCATGCATTATCATTTTCTGAGTCTCCACGCCAAAAGCTAATGGATAGACTTGGTTATTTCCATCCATGCAAGTCACAATAAATAGGGTACCTTTATACTTGATTTGAGGAAAGTGCCATCAACAGCTATAACGGGCCTAATGAAAGATCTAAATCCATGAAGTGAACCTCCTAATGCCATGAAAAAGTACTTGAATCGATTAGATGCATCACATTCAATCTCTGTTATGGTCCCCGGATTTTTTTTTTCCAACATGGCGCAATACAATGGAAGCATAGTATACGACTCTTCGGGTGATCCCCTAGCTAATGTCAGAGCAACCTCTCTAGCCCTTCATGCTTTATTATAAGTACAAGTCATCCCATACCTTTTCTTCATGTCTTGAACGATGTCGTTTGGACGGTAAGACTGCGAAGCACCCTCATACTTCCATTTGATACAATGGCCAATCAGTTTGCTTGTTACTTTAGCCCGTTGCAAAATGAGCGAATCAAGAGAACAGGTGTGGTCTGGAAGGTATTTTCGCACGCAAAAAGCTTCTGACCCTACCAGTTTTGTTGCACACAGCCACCACTTGCAACCTTTCTGCACACAACCGAAAACCAATAAGTCTTTGGTGGACTTCTTCACTCTTATGTTGAACTGTCGACCATTAGCTAACATTCTTATACTCAGCTGTAGCTCTTCCTTACTACTGAAAATATCACCCGTCGAACCTCTTTCACACTGTCGAACACACTGTCAGAACGGCCACCATCTGCTGATATATGAATCAAAGATGTCGTTCCAACCTGACAATCCCCCTCAACCATTTCAGATTTCAACTTCTTGTCTTTCCAATTGTCACCCCTATCAATTGGTGATGCTTCCGGACAACCTTTTGACGGTGTACAGACATCTGCAACTTCGGAACCAAAATGAGCGAATATGTCATTTCCATAGTTATCATCCCCTCGCACATCTTCATCACTCATTGTGCGTTCAATATTGTATGGCTCTTCACTGTCCAAATACTTCTCTGCAGCAACTTGTACTCCAATATTATTCAGACCTTCTTCCTCACCAACTGACAAGCAACCTATCGAGTCACGTTTACGTTCCACTGAAATGCATAAAGGATTCCTCGTCATTACATCACTAACTTCGGCGATAAAGAAGTCAACATCAGTATCGTTCAACACTTCAATGGGTGGGGCGGCATCACTCATTTTATATCTGAACTTCATCGTAATTGCATAATCAGAACGTTTTATATCAAGTGCACGACATACAGTGTCCTGTAATTCTTCATACGCTATATTCTTTGCCAATAAAATTCCTTTTGTCTTTCCACCTTCATATAGAAAGTTTCCTTCCTTATTGATCCACTCGCCATCATATCGAACCGCAACACGAACTGTACCCATTGTGATTCGACCTGTCAATTTTGTCTTCCTAGCGTGGTCAGCATTTATGAAATTTATGGTAGATGCAGTATACACTGCGAGATACGGCAGTGTATAATTTCACTCTAACCCTCCATACCAAGTGCATTTAATTGAACGACAACAATGACCTGGAAAGCTGTACATGGCAATTTTGTTTACAGCATTTTTCATTTCAAATCCTATACAACTCCTCTTACTCAGTTGGAAGAGCTGCTGCACACCTGCGTTGCGTGAGAGGTGACACAGTAAGAACATACACGTTGGCAAGACTTGTTCGCCGTCGACAGTGAGAGAGTGGACGGTCGGTCGGCGGGAGGACACTGGTCCACAAGGCGATGACCGGGCCTGGCTGGTGGGCGGGAGACGCTCCTACGCGGGAAAGGTAACCTGCATGATGAGAGGGGTGAGAACGCTGTTTGATTCTGTCAATTTAAAGGGTCCCATGTAATTAAGGCATTCCTGTCCATTCACACTCTTTTTTTATGATGTAAAACCACAAGGTTTATAATTACCGAGTTGGAGGTTGGGAATTGAGTACCTAGGTTGGGAAGTTATTCTTCTTTTATGTACTTTCAATCCTTCTTGGATAATGGATGTTAAAACTCTTCCTTCAAGAACTAATGACCCTAACCTCCATTATCCAATCTGGGTACTCCCAATTAAAAGGGTTTTAACATCCCTTTTTCAAGAACTACTGAAAGTACGAAAAAGAGTAGTCAATTCACAATCTAGGTGCTCAATTCCTAACATCTGGGTGGGGAATCTCAACTCGAAGGTTGGGAAGGTTCTCAATCTCGGGGTTGGGATTCTCAACCCCTGGGTTGGGAGGGTGGAAATCCCAACCTGGCCTTTCCACCTAGGTTGGGACTCGAAACCCGGGGGATAGGATTCCTAACCTCAAGGTCAGGATTTAGGGTTAGGATTCCCATCCTTAATTGAACACCCATGGTTGAGAATCTCAACCGTTAGGTTGAGATTCTCAACCTCCCAACCTTGATTGAACATCCAAGGTTGGGATTCTCAACCTAACGGTTGGGATTTTCAACCTACAGGTTCAGAATCCCAAGCTGACGGTTGAGAATCCCAACCTTGGATGTTCAACTAAGGTTGGGATTCCCAACCTCGAGGTTGGGATTCCTAACCTACAAATTGGGATTAGTGGAAAATCTCAACCTCCAGGTTGGGAATCCAAACCAGTTGGGTTTTTCAACCTAAAAATTCGGATTTCCAACCTTCACGTGAAGACTTCGCCTCTAAACTTCGAATGTCAGCCTCCGTTACAAATCTCACCCTCAAATTGCAGATTCACCAATAAAAACTACCAATCAATATAACTTTCCCATCTAACCAGTTTTGTGTTGAAAACTTCAAATTACAAGCTAATTTTTGAGGAACTTGTTTACAAGCGACAACCAAAACACAAAACTTAATTTCAAGGTCGTTTTCGCCCTTAAATTCATACTCAGTTACCTTGTTCATTGAAATTATATTGAGTAATTAGTCTGTTAATAATTTGATTATTGTTGTGCTTTTGTTAAAGGTAATTTGGAGGATTTTGCTTCTACCCACTTAGCAACTTGTTACAACCAACTTGTTACACACAATTTCCTATCTATGGACAGATGGTAGGAAGAAATCAGGAAGCTTATTCATGGCATGTTCGTGATTATATTCAAAACCATTCAAATTATATGCCATAGTATCGGTATTGTATAAATCTAGATGCTAGCTATACCATGTATGAACCATCTAGGACTTCATTTTTGCATTAAAATTTGCATGATTTGTGTGATGCAAATTAATTGAAAAAGTGCTCAATGGAAGCTTTTTATATTTTCATATATCTCCTCTACTTATTATATCCATATTTATACATTTTAGTTGTTACTTCTTAGATGAAATATGGTTTTTTTAAATATAATATGGTTTTTGGTTGTAGAAATGATTATTTTAACATTACAAAAAGTTTCATTAAAAACTATTATGTGGCAAACTTATATTCCGTACTTCCCGTAACTTTAAACTTAGTTTCCGTCGACATTTCCGTCGAATCGTAGTACCGATATTTCCGTCGATATCGATATTTTCAACAATGGTTTTGCCAACACCAGCCTCTCCATCAAAGCAATCGGCCATGGCCACGGATAGACAGGTTAGTTTTGGTAATTCACAAAACTAAAACTTTGAAGGGCGGATTTCTAACCATTCAAATAATAAGGTCATTTTCGATAATTTAGAAAAGTAAATGTGCACTTCTGTAATTCTAGAAAATAGCATAGAGGGCGCTTTTTGGGTAGGAAGCGCCCTCTATGATCTATTATTATATTTACGAAAAAACCCCTCAAATTACTTCAATTACGAAATATATGTATATTTGAAGGGTAGTTTTGAAATCAAAAAATAATGTCAAATTTGTTAATTTAGAAAACTTAAAGTGCAATTCTGTAATTTTAGAAAATAGCATAGAGGGCGCTTTTTGGGTAGGAAGCGCCCTCTATGATAAAATATTTTATTTACGAAACAGCCCCTCAAATTTGGAAAATTACGAAATATTTGTACCTTTGAAGGGCAGTTTTGAAATCAAAAAATAATAAGGTCATTTTTTCTAATTTAGAAAACTTAAAGTGCAATTCTGTAATTTTAGAAAATAGCATAGAGGGCGCTTTTTGGGTAGGAAGCGCCCTCTATGATAAAATATTTTATTTACGAAACAGCCCCTCAAATTTGGAAAATTACGAAATATTTGTACCTTTGAAGGGCAGTTTTGAAATCAAAAAATAATAAGGTCATTTTTGCTAATTTAGAAAACTTAAAGTGCAATTCTGTAATTTTAGAAAATAGCATAGAGGGCGCTTTTTGGGTAGGAAGCGCCCTCTATGATAAAATGTTTTATTTACGAAACAGCCCCTCAATTTTGGAAAATTACGAAATATTTGTACCTTTGAAGGGCAGTTTTGAAATCAAAAAATAATAAGGTCATTTTTGCTAATTTAGAAAACTTAAAGTGCAATTCTGTAATTTTAGAAAATAGCATAGAGGGCGCTTTTTGGGTAGGAAGCGCCCTCTATGATAAAATATTTTATTTACGAAACAACCCCTCAAATTTGGAAAATTACGAAATATTTGTACCTTTTGCTTTTTAAAACATACTCGTACTGTGTCTATGGAGAAATACACTAAATTTGTACTGATCGAGTTTAATGTTATATTTATTTATATATTTATATATATATATATATATTGGTGGTATATAATGAAATTTTCAAGACCTAACTGGTTCATTCTACCATTCATTCGTCTCACTCTCTCCCTCTCGGCCATATCGACGACGACAATTCGCAGTGACTCAGTCCAAGCGTCGCCGTGCCCGTCTCCAATCTCTCACACCGTCATCGTCCTCCCAGCCATCAAGTGAACCTCAAACATTGCCCAAACTGAATCTCGATCGTCTCCCTCTCCCACCAAATCGATGTCGCCGTAACTCCGTCCAAGCTTCTCCGTGCCTGTCTATCCGACACTCACCGCCGCCGTCTCAATCTACCCAGCTGTCACAGCGTCCCACAATCACCGTCGCCTTTGTGTTCTGTTACTTTTGTTCTCCCATTTTCTCCCCTCACTGTCTTGTTCCTGCAAATCAGCCTCAACTTCTTCTTATGTCCTTATTGTCTCAGACGGGCTCTTTGCCACCTCACAGCAATGGAATCACAGCATTTTCAGCAATGAAACTTTTCTTTTAATTTCATATTTCGTTTAATCTGTTGCCTTCTTGTAATCAAAGCAAGTGAGTATCATTAATGTGATATCATAAATTAGGTTTTCTATGCTCTGTCATATGTGAATGTTACTATTGTTTTAGAAAGGGAAAAATCAGGTTTCTTGTGCTGCAAAATATAAATTGAGTCTTTTGTCAGTTTTTTGTAGAGCTCTTCCCTGTTTGTGCATAAGAGATAGGAATTTGTTCTTCGTCAACAAGTAATTCAGGCCATCGTCTCCATTCTGTTGTTCACGGTATTCATCCATGTTTTTTTGACAAAAAAATTTTTCGGGTCTTGTATTGCTTTTGGATGGTTGCATATATTTGTTGCCTTTTCTGGATACAATTTTGTTATGGAAGATTGTTTTATGAGATTTTAGGTCTGGTTTTGGAAATTATTTGTGGGGTTGTAGCCAAGTTGATAATTTCTAGGAAGAAAAGGAGAAATAAACAAGGGGAAAAATGTTTTTATTATGCCTTCTCAGTCATCAATATTAAGAGGGTCTCACTGTCCATACTTTTATATTTGCATGAAACTTTTGTCATATAATTCTTGTTCTATGTATTGTCCATTGTGCAGCCTTTTTGAGAATCACAACATTGGTCCACACGTTTTTTTGTTATACTTTCGTATGCATACAATCAATTTTTCTCTGCAGGCTCTAATCAACAACACCAAAAATTTTCATGGTATGTAAATCTTATTTATATGATTTTATATTATGCTTGTAATATCGAGTCAGAAATGGATGCATAACTTAGGTTTGCAGGTTTTTAAATTTATGCTGTTTTCAAAGGGCGTAAACCTGGAGTCTACGTTTGCTGGGAAGAAGCTGAGCGGCAGAGTAATGGGTTCTCTCGTGCTGTCCATAAATCCTTCTGCAGTAGAGAACTTGCTCAGTCTACGTTTTTTGAATATCCAGCTCAAGAGGAGGATGAGGACCCACTCGGAGTTGACATTTGTCCGAGCACAAGTTCAGCTTCAAATAGTTGAACATAAAAAAATAAAGAATATTATCAGATTTATTTATATTAGGCTTTTCATTTTGTATGCAAATTTCAATTGCCATATTACAAGTATATCGTTGGATCCCTCAGACATACATTCCAGGGGTAATTCTGAATAGATACCTTAACCTGGTCTGAACTTGAGGAAACACAACACGTACTTTGTATCAAATTTCAATTTATTTCAATTTCTTGCTTCTTGTTTCCATTCTGCTTTAGTCTTATAATATACTAATTGTTTGATCTTATATACTACTTCAAAGACTTCTTTTAGTCTTATAACCTTTCCTAGCGCGGTTTGCCCAAACAACGTATAAAGAGGCTGCTGAGCTTGCTGCTGAGTCTCCACAAGGGCTTCTGCACACACCCGACACGGGAGCCAAGTTTCAAGTTTATATTTGCTTATTCCAATTACATTTCTTAATGTTCACTATTACATCCATTGGAACTTGACTCTTCATATATACCAACTACATTGATGTTGTAAGATCTTTGAGTTTCTAGTCTTATACTTCTATATGTAAACTCTCTCATAGAATATTGTATTGTTAAACTTACTGATAGTCTTGCCCTAGTCATATGTGTGTTTGGATGTGATTTATCCAAGATTTGATCAAGTCATAGGGCTGGGTGCTGTGAGTATTATTTGTCCCCTTTTGTCTTCCTTAATTTTGTCAATTGTTTTTCTTTTATGAAGATATATATGTTCATGGTCTTCTCTTTTGGTAAAATGAATGTAGTAGATAAAACATGGCAACTTGGTGTGCTTCTGAATATCATCCTGTAGGGCATAGTTTTTGAGTCTCCAAGCACATCCTTTGAGTTCACATGTGGGCACATTTTCATGCAGATTAACACTATGGATCCTTTGGTAAGCAGTAGCGGCAAAGATTCTGAAAAACAGCAAGAAAATATCAACGAACCTGCTAAAACAAAGTCAAAACAAAGAGGTCGGACTAAGTTAGAAAAAGTGCTCAAATTAATAAGTAAGGGAGAAATGATAAGGGTAGATGGAGAGAAATCTGCTTCTGATACATTAGGAAGTTTTATAGGCGTAGCGATAAGACAACAAATATCTATAAAATATGAAAGTTGGGATGTTGTGCCTGAGGAACTTAAGGACAATTTCTGGACTTCCATTCAGGTATAAACTTTACTTATTTGTCAACACCCTTCATATTTATAATTTTTGTATGTCATATGAATGATTAATGTTTACTTGCAGGAATTGTTTGTCATTGACAACGAATGGAAGAAGAAGATTTTGGTTGTAGCCGGTAAGAGATGGAGAAATTTTCGGTCCATGCTGACTACTAAGTTTGTAATTCCTAAGTTGAGCAATGAAGAAGCTCTAAACTCTCCACCAGAAATGTACGACTTCATTACTCAAGAAGATTGGAGTATCTTTGTAAACTCCAGAAGAGATGAGAATTTTTTGGTACATGCATCTAAATTTGGTCGTTTTGTTAACATATTATTAGTGTTAGAATTCATGCATATTCACTACCATTACTTTGTTAGGAACGAAGGAAGAAACAAATAGATAATAGTAGAAAGAATGAACACCCCAGCCGTCTCTCACGTATGGGATACGATACATTGAAGAAAAGATTGGTATGTTTTATATAAAATTAAGCTGTTTCATTCAATGGTATTATATTTAGTCACAATTATAAGCATTTCTTTGCAGCAAAGTGAACTTCACACCCAAGAGATTGACCGTTCTTACTTATGGATAAAAGGACGTGAAAAGAATGGAGTATTTCTCAAGGAATCGACCAAAAAATGTGCAGACAAAATAGTAAGTTGCATACATGTAGTAATGGTAGAACTTTTATATTGAAATATATAATTATATTTTATCCATTTTGTTTTGCCTTAAAACCGACGTACAAATTTATGTATTTCTTGTTGATCAAATATGCAGGAAAAAATCACTGAAAAAGTTAAAAGTGGTGAAGTTCAGGTTGAGGGAACTAATGATATTCTGACCATTGCCTTAGAAAAACCAGAGCCTTCAGGACGGGTTAGAGGGCTTGGACAATATGCAAGTCGAAAGGAATCGTTTAACCTTACAAAAAAACAAGGATCTTAAGTTCCGACAAAGAAAGATGGATTCCACAAGAAGAAGCTTCTTGTCCTAGATGTTAATGGCATTCTTGCAGATGTGGACAAGCGGCCAACATGGAAAAGTGGGGCAGATGTGTATGAGCCAACAGATTTGGAACACAACCAAGAGGCATTCAAATTACCAAACTCTCAGATAGGTATAAATTTGTATACTTACTTATAGTTGATGTGCTTGGATTATTAAGTTTAATGCAAATCTCAATTTCTACTTTCAGTATATAAGAGGCCTTACTGCAAGGAATTTCTACAGTTTTGCCTTGAGAAATTCGAGGTTGGAATTTGGTCGTCAAGAATCATGTATGAAACCATCTATGATTTTTTTCCCTCTTTTTGTTACTATGCATTTTGGGCTATATTTCTTTTATAAATAGTTGCTTCAATTTGTCATAGGAAATCTTGTGTTTCTTTATGGTTGGCATATTTGTGTTACTATATGCAAACTTAATGTCTTGCAGGTGTAATTTAGATCCAATCGTCAACTTCATCGCAGAGGACCTTAGACCAAAAATTTGTTTTGTTTGGGTAAGTTAGTTATTAATTTCGGGTCGTTTTCAATGATTTTAAAATCAATATTAGATTATATTTACATACATACTATATTGGTTTTATGCAGGATCAATCATATTGCGATAAAGTTGATCGAGGACCTGCAAAACCCATATTTTATAAAAATTTAGAAAAGTTGTGGAATTCTAGTTTCCTTTTTGTGCGATGGAAGAAGGGAGATTATGACACAACAAACACCTTGTTGATTGATGATTCACCAGAGAAAGCTTTCAATAATCCGGTAATTTTTTCCTTTTTTTAAAGGAAATGTATAATCAATCACTATGTTAGTTCTCATCTGTACAACTTTCATTAATTTAGGTACATAACGGAATATTTCCATATCCATACAATCACTGTGATGCTGCTACTGATTCTTTTCTGGGTAAGCACATGTCCAACACTTTGAGTTCCTATTTGTATGCTTCTATTTTATTAGAATTGGTCATGTGGTCTACAACAGGACTCGATGGTGAACTTTGTAGATATTTGGAAGGGTTGGAGAGAGCAGTAGATGTACAAAAATACGTAGAAGAACATCAAATCGGTCAACAACTTCAGCGTCAAGATCATCAAGGCGACTATGCTCAATCATACTCATGGCATGCTCAAGCTCTCCAAACTCGTGATCCTAGAAGTATCATTGGCGTGAGGCACCGCTAAAATAGAAACAAAGCACTTGATAGAGAAATTGCATTTCTTGTTTCAAAGTCTTTCACTTTCTTTGTCACATTGGTTGTGCCTGTTAGTTCAAGTTATAGAAGTTGCTTTGTTTGCCTGGATATGTGTTCAGTTCAAAAACATGTTCAATTTTAATTCATTCACTTCATGCCCATTTAGGATGGTTGACGAGATCAACTAAGCGCATTTACATTGCCTTGATGAGCTATGTAATGCCATAGCGTTGGATGTTATCCGAAATAGCAAAAGCAACTTGAAAGACTTGCTCTGTCAAGTCCCATGACAGATTCCACTGGTACTTATCCAATGTAGAGGTGCAGTTCAGCTCTTGGAGGTTACCAATATGGCAAAAGTCTAAGGTATTTATTGTGTTGAAGTTGCTTTGAGATCGTTCCTCTTTTGATAAGTATTTTTCCTTTTATGGATGTCTACTGGCAGATTAGGGATCCTAGCTATCTCGATTTTTTGATCATTCTGAAAAAATAGTGTAAATTTTTGCATTCTGTTGGAGGTTGAGGTCTAAGTTGCAACGTACTTACTGACCTATGAGCACCTAATCGCATAATTTCATGTTTTACTAATTGTGCCCATAACAGGTGGAGAAAACGATCTGATGCAGTTTTAACTGTGTTGCAGAACCTTGGTGCTGCCTTCCCATGCTTACAGGTTTGATTTACATATATATGTTGGTGGGGTTGGTCATTGTCCATGCTTACAGTTTTAACATGAGAATGAAGAAGATTGCAAACAGGCCTAATTGCTCAACAATTAAAGACTAGCTGAAAAGCTTCCTGATTTGATTTGCACTACCATTGAATCAGCAATGAGAATTATAGCAGGTACTGCAGCTAACATGGGAATCGAGGTCGACCTTAATTGCTATTGTTGGAATGCATTTTTCTGAGGCAGTGTATCAACACTTCATGCGTCACTTACAAGCCTTTTTGGTGACATTTTTATTGCTTCTGTTTTCTTCCGATAGACAGAAATTAACAACCAGTGAGCTATGTAACGTCATAACATTGCATGTGATCCGAAATAGGAATGCATATAAAATTGAAGAAAATTGTTGCTAATTGCAATGATTCTTGTTTACATTTTGAAAAGCCAATCGAGAACAGATAATATTACAAATGAATTCTGCATTAAAATTATAGGTTATTGATTGCTCAAAATAGTAGTGGTATGTAATATCAATGGTGTCAAAGTATGATTATGATTAAGAGGAATTGGTTTACATTTTAATTTTCTCCTTTGTTTTTTCACTTCTTTCTTTTCTTTCGTATGCAATGAATAACAATAGAAAAAGAAACTATAGCTCAGCTAATTGCTCCAACGACATTGGAAGAAATCTATCCATACCTTTATGAATACTAACATAAAGAGTGAGACTAAGGAGACTTGAACTCCACAACAAACAAAAGCGTGCCGAGCAATTTTCAACACGTTGTTACAGAACAATTGGCTTGTAGAGAGAACATGGCGCAACAAGTAATAATTCTATTTCACCTTAGTCTCTAACTTGTTGTTTGTTTATGTGTTTTGTAGTTGTGATTTCTAATCTCCTTCGTACTTGACTTGAATTGTTGCTATCATTCAGCCTTACTGTGATACATGCAAAAGATTCTTAGCCGACCGATTTGTGGAGGGTACCTGTCCATGTAAAAATTGCAAGTATGAGTCTGCTGGAGGAGATCAATGTGAAAATTGTGGAAAACTTTTGAATGCAATAGAGTTGAAAGATCCTAAATGCAGGGTATATGATGGTTTCTTCTGGTTCAGTGTTTCATTTTGTGTATCCAAGTGCATGACTATATCTTATTAGGCATCATGTTTTTGGCTGCTGGATTAGGGTTATTTTGAAGTTAAAATGTGAATTATCCTCCAATTTGACAGTGTGAAGCCTCAACCGAAACAATTATTGCAATAGAAAAAGTGAAGAATTTTTTTTACATAATTTATTGTCCCTGTTGTTTCAAATTCTCATGATTCCTTAATGGTCAACAATAACTATGTAAAAAACAATTATTCACATGTTTAATAAAAGTTTCCATATCAACAAGTGCAAAAACTCTAATGTAATCAAAGTAAATAAGTAAGCTAAATGTCAACCTTCAGAAAATCCTCATATCAACTAAATGAATGAGCACTCCATCATCTTCCCAGTTGACATCCTTGGTTTTCAGATATTTTCCAATTAATTTAAGAGGTGCATTGAATTAGTTGTTGCAGTAGTTGCCTGAAACCAAGGGTTGCAACAACAGGTTTCTTAGCAATGAGAAAACAATCAAGGATGAAAAGGGTTTGATGAAGATCAGCTACTCTTTTTCAAACATATTTATATACAAAAAGTCTGCTTGTCTCTTAGGCTGGAACCTCATTGGCAAGTTGTTAAAGGTCTTTCTTGCCTGGCTATTGACATTGACAATATAATTCAGTTGGGAAATTAGGTTAATGAATTAAACAATGAAAATATGAACAATAAACTTAAAATTTATTTGAAAAAAAAAAAGAAGAGAAAAATGATGACTCTAACCTCCATTATCCAATCTGAGTACTCCCAACCGAAAGGGTTTTAACATATATTTTTCAAGAACTATTGGAAGTACAAAAAAGAGTACTCAATTCACAATTTAGGGACTCACCTCTTAACCTCCGGGTTGGGAATCTCAACTTGAAGGTTGGAAAGTGAATTGGAATTCCTAATCTCTCTACTCGAAGGTTAGACACCGTCCTAACGTAGAAGTTGGGATTCTCAACCCCTAGGTTGGGAGGGTGGAAATCCCAACCTAGGATTTCCACCTAGGTTGGGAATCCCAACCTTTCGGTTGGGACTCCCAACCCGGGGGTGGGGAGGATGGAAATGCCAACTTGGGAGTTCCACATAGGTTGGGAATCCCAACCTTTCGGTTGGGACTCTAACTTGGGATGGGAATCCCAACCTAGGTTGGGACTCCAACCCGGGGGATGGGATTCCCAACCCGAAGGTCGGGCTTCCCAATATGAACGTAAAGTCAAGATTGACAATCCCAATCTCTAAGTTGGGATTCCCAACCTAGAGGTTGGGATTAGCCACTAATCCCAACCTTTAGGTCGGGAATCCCAACCTTGATTGAACACACACAGTTGAGATTCTCAACCGTTAGGTTCAGATACTCAACATCCCAACCTTAATTGAACTTGCAAGGTTGGGATTCTCAACTTGTAAGTTGAGAATCTCAACCTAACGGTTGAGAATCCCAACCATGGATGTTGAACTAAGGTTCGGATTCCTAACCTCAAGGTAGGGTTTAGTGGGAAATCCCAACCTTAATTGAACAACCATGGTTGAGATTCTCAACCTCCCAACCTTGATTGAACTTGCAAGGTTGGGATTCTCAACTTGTAGTTGAGAATCCCAACCTGACGGTTGAGAATCCCAACCGTGGATGTTCAACTAAGGTTGGGATTCCTACCCTCGAGATTAGGATTTCCCACTAATCCCAACCTCAAGGTTGGGGTGAACACCCACGGTTGAGATGGTGTTTTAAGTATGATATTGTAATTTGGTTGTATCGTTTTTAGCTCTTTACAGTGACTAAGTGAATACTTTTGTGTAGCCTTGAGAAACTGATTATAGTCAATGAGTTAGTAATATTTCAGCTGCTGGTGTAGGCAAATCAAAAGAAACTTATGGGGAGCACAATTCCTAGTCTTATATAAACAAAAGATTGAGCTAACATCAGAGTCGAATTATGACAACAAAATTAAAAGATACATATATTTCGTAATTTTCCAAATTTGAGGGGGTTTTTGTAAATAAATTATTTTATCATAGAGGGCGTTTCCTACCCAAAAAGCGCCCTCTATGATTTTTTCTAAAATTACAGAATTGCACTTTTATTTTTCTAAATTATCAAAAATGACCTTATTATTTTTGGATTACAAAACAGCCCTTCCAAGTTTTAGTTTTGTGAAATACCAAAACTAACCTTCCTATCCGTGGCCATGGCCGATTGCTTTGATGGAGAGGCTGGTGTTGGCAGAAGCATTATTGAAAATATCGATATCGACGGAAATTATTTTTAAATTTACGGAAGGTACGGAATATAAGTTAAAAACATAATACTTTGTAATGCAACTTTTAATAATGTTAAAATAATCATTTCTACAACAAAAACCCATATTATATTTAAAAAAAAAAAAACCATATTTTATCTAAGAAGTAACAACTAAAAAGTATAAATATGAATATAATATATAGAGATATATGAAAATATAAAAAGCTTCCATTGAGCACTTTTTCAATTAATTTGCATCACACAAATCATGCAAATTTTAATGCAAAAATGAAGTCCTACATGGTTCATACATGGTAAACCTAGCATCTAGATTTATACAATACTGATACTATGACATATAATTTGAATGGTTTTGAATATAATCACGAACATGCCATGAATAAGCTTCCTGATTTCTTCATACCATCTGTCCATAGATAGGAAATTGTGTGTAACAAGTTGGTTGTAACAAGTTGCTAAGTGGGTAGAAGCAAAATCCTCCAAATTACCTTTAACAAAAACACAACAATAATCAAATTATTAAAAGACTAATTACTCAATATAATTTCAATGAACAAGGTAACTGAGTATGAATTTAAGGGCGAAAACGACCTTCAAATTAAGTTTTCTGTTTTGGTTGTCGCTTGTAAACATGATGTACAAAAATTAGCTTGTAATTTGAAGTTTTGAACAAAGAGATGACGAGAATAGCACTTGAAAATGGAAATGAAAACATAGGAAGGGCTCATGAGTTTTTGTTTTTAAAATAAAATAGCAATCGTGACATATTTGAAAAATAAAATAGTTTTCCACATTATCAGATGCTTGAGCTTGACTACAAAATGGAATATAATAATGAGATTCCTGATGAAAATGAGATTCGTGGGTTGAAAACTTATTTTATTAATTTGATACGATGCTTGTGTAATCATGGAGTGCTTTGATATCATTAAATTATCAAAAAGGAGTTATAAGAATTAGATTTGAATTCACTTATAGTGTTTGTTATCCGAAATGGTTTGATGTTATCAATATATGGTTATGGGAATAATTTGACTTCTGAACGTTTTTAAAATAACACAAAGAGTTCGCAAAGAAGTTAACATTTATTAAAATTTTTGCTCCTCCCTGTAGACATCATTGTGGCAACGGTGATGGGCTGGAATTGATTCCTGCCTCTGTGACTAATTTTATTTTAAAATTCTATTTTATAGCCCTCAGTATTATTGTTATTTTTTTCTTATAGAAGTACAACAAAACATATTCGATAATTGGAAAATTTTGCTTGGGAAGTACATATTCTTTCATTTGTTGCTAAAGAGATCTGAGAATAGTTATGATAGTCAGTCCTTTTTTGTGTTTATTCTTGTTGACAATTGACCGTTATTTTTAAACAGGTTTATCAGACCACGCCTCACATTCGTGATACAAACCACTTGTTTCTTGATGTTCCTTCACTGAAGGATAAATTGGAAGAGTATCTCAGCAACATGTCTGTGGCTGGATCGTGGAGCCAAAATGCTATTAAAGCCACTAATGCATGGCTTAAAGAAGGGCTCAAACAACGATGCATTACCAGGGATCTTAAGTGGGGGGTTCCTGTTCCACATGAGAGGTTTGAGGACAAGGTATAATAGCAAGTGCCATGAATGTTGCACTTACTTTTCTTCATGTAAATGGTGTACTCAGTACACTGTCACATTATTATTATTATTATTATATTATTATTATTATTGTGCAATTACGTTATTATTATTATGCAAATATTATCTCAATATGTCATTGGGTTACGTTTTATTGTAAGAGATTTCATGTGTGTTGTTGCTTTTGTATTCCTACTATTTGAGTTGTGATTCTCACTATAGATCCTATCGGAGGTTGGGAGGGTTGGGAATCTCAATCGGAAGGTTGGGTTCTGGTTGGGAATTAGAATCGAAAAGCGTTGAGAAAGAGGGAGAGACAACAGCAAGAGCAGCATCTCACAAAACACATTGCCTCGAACTACATTGTATATGCACTTGCATTATGTAATCACTTGACGCATGAATGCTTTTAATTCCATTTCATGATGAGTTGATTTTGGATAAGTAAATTTTATGAAGCAAGTTTCAAAATGACCATTTCTACTTCTATTTGGTTTACAGGACACACTTATCAATCTAATCTTAGTCATTATATTGATTTCATTGAATAAATGTTGATCCAATGGTTAAAAGCGAACAAAATCATCTAAACAATGTATTGTAGTCAATCAAAATTTGTGCTGCTGCAACAATACAAGTGATGTTGGAAACTTAAAAAGTAATGATAATAAGGAGGAATATGAGCAAATTTTTTTCAAAAAAAAAAAAATAAAAGGAGTAATATTACAATCTTTGCAATGTATAATTTAAGGCTGCGTATAATTTAATTTTTTCTCCATAACAATTGCATTTATTTCAACAAAAACAAGCAATTGTACACATTTCAAACAATTTTTAATTATTTCATATCCTTGCATCGATCTGCAAACCAAAGCTACCAAACGTTGCATAAACACCATCAATCAACAAATAGATGAAAATGTAAAAAGATACCCAAAAATTACATGATATTAAACACATATCAATCAAGGTTGGAAAATGGAATCTCTAGGTTAGGATTCTTAAATTAAATGTTACAATTCTCGACCTACTGGAGATTACCAACCTGAAGGTTGGGATTCCCAACCTCTGGGTTAGGAATCCCAACTTCGAAGTTGGGAATCTCAACCTTTAGGTAGAGAATTCCAACCTTAACTAAATATCTATGTTGACATTCTCAACCTCTGGGTTAGGAATCCCAACCTGGAGGTTGGAAGTCCCAACCTCCAAGTTGAACATCCACATTTGGAATCTTGACCTTAGGGTTGGGATTCCCTACCTTGAGGTTCGGATTCCCAACCTTAAGGTTGGGATTCTCAACGTGAATGTTAAATCAAGATTGAGAATCTCAACTTTCAGGATGGCTTTCTCAACCTCTAGGTTGAGAATTCCATCCTGAATTTTCAATTAAGGTCGGGGTTCGGATTTCCAACCTAGAGGTTAGGATTGGTGAGGAATCCCAACCTCGAGGTTAGGAATCCAAACTTTGATTGAACATCCAAGGTTGGGATTCTCAACCTGAAGGTTGAGATTCTCAACCTGGAGGTTGAGAATCTCAACCTGGAGGTTGAGAATCCCAACCTCAAGGTTAGGATTGGTTGGGAATCCTAACCTCGAAGTGAATCCTAACCTTAATTGAATAGCCAAAGTTGGAATTCTCAACCTTTACGTTGGGATTCTCAACAGGTTGGGAATCCCAACTTTCAAGTTGAAAATCTCAACCTGAATTTTCAATCACAGTTCGGAAGTCCGTTGTCGAAAATAGGATTTCCAACCTCGGGGTTGGGATTGATGGGGAATCCTAACCCCGAGGTTGGGATTCTCAACCTCGAGGTTGGGAATCCCAACCTCGGGGTTAGGATTCCCAACTTGTAGGTTGGGAAGGGAATCCTAACCTTAATTGAATAGCCAATGTTGGAATTCTCAACCATTACGTTAGGATTCTCAACCTGCAGGTTGGGAATCCTAACTTTCAGGTTGAAAATCTCAACCTGAATTTTCAATCACAGTTCGGAAGTCCGTTGTCGAAAATAGGATTTCCAACCTCAGGGTTGGGATTGATAGGGAATCCCAACCCCGAGGTTGGGATTCTCAACCTCCGAGGTTGGGAATCCCAACCTCGGGGTTAGGATTCCCAACCTATAGGTTGGGAAGGAAATCCTAACCTTAATTGAATAGCCAAGGTTGGAATTCTCAACCATTATGTTGGGATTCTCAACCTGTAGGTTGGGAATCCCAACTTTCAAATTGAAAATCTCAACCTGAATTTTCAATCACAGTTCGGAAGTCCGTTATCGCAAAATAGGATTTCCAACCTTGGGGTTGGGATTCCCAACCTAGGGGTTAGGATTCCCAACCTACAGGTTGGGAAGGGAACCCTAACCTTAATTGAATAGCCAAGGTTGGAATTCTCAACCATTACGTTGGGATTCTCAACCTGTAGGTTGGGAATCCCAACTTTCAAGTTGAAAATCTCAACCTGAATTTTCAATCACAGTTCGGAAGTCCGTTGTCGAAAATAGGATTTCCAACCTCGGGGTTGGGATTGATGGGGAATCCCAACCCCAGGTTGGGATTCTGAACCTCGAGGTTGGAAATCCCAACCTCGGGGTTAGGACTCCCAACCTGTAGGTTGGGAAGGGAATCCTAACCTTAATTGAATAGCCAATGTTGGAATTCTCAACCATTACGTTGGGATTCTCAACCTATAGGTTGGGAATCCCAACTTTCAAGTTGAAAATCTCAACCTGAATTTTCAATCACAGTTCGGAAGTCCGTTGTCGAAAATAGGATTTCCAACCTCGGGGTTGGGATTGATGGGGAATCCCAACCCCGAGGTTGGGATTCTGAACCTCGAGGTTGGAAATCCCAACCTCGGGGTTAGGACTCCCAACCTGTAGGTTGGGAAGGGAATCCTAACCTTAATTGAATAGCCAATGTTGGAATTCTCAACCATTACGTTGGGATTCTCAACCTATAGGTTGGGAATCCCAACTTTCAAGTTGAAAATCTCAACCTGAATTTTCAATCACAGTTCGGAAGTCCGTTGTCGAAAATAGGATTTCCAACCTCGGGGTTGGGATTGATAGGGAATCCCAACCCCGAGGTTGGGATTCTCAACCTCGAGGTTGGGAATCCCAACCTCAGGGTTAGGATTCCCAACCTATAGGTTGGGAAGGGAATCCTAACCTTAATTGAATAGCCAAGGTTGGAATTCTCAACCATTACGTTGGGATTCTCAACTTGTAGGTTGGGAATCCCAACTTTCAAGTTGAAAATCTCAACCTGAATTTTCAATCACAGTTCGGAAGTCTGTTGTCGAAAATAGGATTTCCAACCTCAGGGTTGGGATTGATGTGGAATCCCAACCCCGAGGTTGGGATTCTCAACCCCGAGGTTGGGATTCCCAACTCCAAGGTTGGGAATCCCAACCTCGGGGTTAGGATTCCCAGCCTACAGGTTGGGAAGGGAATCCTAACCTTAATTGAATAGCCAAGGTTGGAATTCTCAACCATTACATTGGGATTCTCAACCTGTAGGTTGGGAATCCCAACTTTCAAGTTGAAAATTTCAACCTGAATTTTCAATCACAGTTCGGAAGTCCGTTGTCGAAAATAGGATTTCCAACCTCGGGGTTTGGATTGATGGGGAATCCCAACCCCGAGGTTGGGATTATGAACCTCGAGGTTGGGAATCCCAACCTGAAGGTTGAGAATCTTAACCTTGGTTATTCAATCACGTTTGAGATTCCCAACCTCGGGGTTAGGATTCCCAACCTACATGTTGGGATTGGTAAGGAATCCCAACCTCGAGGTTCAGAATCCCAATCGAGTTAGGATTCTCAACCTAAAAATTTGGATCCCAACCTTCATATGAAAACTTCACCTTTAAACTCCGATTGTAAGCCTTTGTTACAAATCCCACGCTTAAAGTACTGATTCACCAATAACAACTACCAACATAATATAACTTTCACATCCTAATCATATCCACAAAATCACACACAAAATACACCAACAACTACAACCCACTTTCACTACGCCAACCTTGGTCTGTGATATCATATTCACCTACCCAAAGCAACTAAAACTAGTCAAATATACTATCCACTTGCAGAGAAGACGAGCGACAGCTGTGGCGCAGTTCTTCCACAGTCCAAAAAATTGATTCTGTTGTTGGGCGTCGAAACAGAGCAGCAAGTTCAACGTTGCCTTCTGCAGTTCTTCCATGGTCTAAAAACTTCCTTCTATTCTTGGGCATCGAAAGATAATAGCGACTTTGATGCGGGAAGTGATAAGAAAGTGAGAAGAGAATGACTTGTAGGAAGTGAGAAGAGAATGACTTGTAGGAAGTGAGAAATGGGAAGTGAGAAGTGAAAAGTAAGAGCTGCAGAGTTTTCGGGCAGATCTGGGCATACATAAGAGCTGCAGAGCTTTTGGACAGGTTTGAGTGTTTTCATTAAGGGTATTTTGGTCTAGTCATGCTTCTTTTTGTACCATCAAAAATAGAAAGGTCAGTTTTGGAGTCCACCTCTCCAAATAGGTCATTTTTGTAATTATTTCAATAATCAACCTTAAAAGAATAAAAAACTAAAACATGAAAAAAAAAAAAAAAAATCAATATTTACACCCAATCCTACCCCAGCCTCGAGTATTATAGGCTGGTGTGGGTGTTTGGAATTTTCGAGGTGGGGCAATATGTTCCCATCCCTGCCCCACCATGCTTCCACAACAACTTCACTTTTACAACCAACTTTTTTTTTTTTTTTTCAATCGGATGTTATTCCACTTGTATATGTTCAGTAATTACATTACAACTAAACTAAAACTAATGCTATTCCCCCCCCCCCCCCCCCCCCCCCCCCCCCCCCCCCCCAATCACTAACCCAAAATATAGTTACAAAAGTTCCGTTGTTAGTTGTGCAATGAAATCTATAAAAACAACTAAACTAAAACTAATGCTATTCCCCTCCCCCCCCCCCTACCCCCCCCCCCCCCCAATCACTAACCCAAAATATAGTTACAAAAGTTCCGTTGTTAGTTGTGCAATGAAATCTTTAAAAACATTAAGCAATGATACAAAGTGTATTGTCGAATGCATTAAAAGAACTATAAGTTGTTAAATTCTCAATTATAATGCATTTTTTAAAAAAAATGTAAACATTGTTAAAATCTAAATGATTTTTTTTTTTAAAAAAAAGTTACAGCTAAAGTTATATATTAAATAATAATAATTTTAATAAGCATTAAGTAGGGGTGAGGTAGTGACTATTAGTCTCATACTACCATTCCTACTAGGAGTTGGCAATTGAATATGGAACCAACCCGAAGGAGCCAAATGTAATCGAATTTTGGATGTTCTTGTAACACCCTTCACCTGATTCCCATTCAGATGAAAACCCGAGTCGAATGATACTACCTTAATCGGTTTATTTGTTACTAATTTACATTTATGCACTACAATTTTATTTTTTTTTTGAAAATCCGGCAGAGTTTCCTTTGTTTTTCTGAAAAATCCAAATTTATAAAAACCTACAGATTTCAAAAGCAGACACTTCTAAAATACATTCATTCTCAAACTTCCATTTCGGACCCTCCGTCCGACTCCAAAATCACTTCACCACACAAACATTTAAAAACTCAATATTTAATAAAAATCATATACATCGAAATTAAATACAAATCAAATAGTACATACAAATTTTCTTTACATAATTACTTTACAAACCACAAACCTTTCTTCACCATTAATATACATCCTTATTTATAAAATCTTGTAAATCCATTTTACATGTACATGCATTTCTATATACTTTAATATCACTATACAATACTAAAAGTAAAACTACTAAATATGAATGGATGTGACTCGCATAAAATATGGCAGCTATCTTCTCGTCTATCACTATCTACAGCGCCCAATTTCAATCTATGCGTGAAAAATTTAACACGCTAAGTATTTCTACTTAGTGGGTGTACACTAAATTTTCATTTCATCAATTTCAAAGATATAAGATTTTAAAGTGAGGTTTCACAGTTATCAAATATTCATAATAAATCATAAAAAGATCAATTTACTAGTAAATGCATATATATGAATTGCCTAAAAGTCATTTTCCAAATATGACCCTACAAAACCAAATTTCACAATTTCCACATATTTGTAAGGAAACGAAATAAAATTAAATACCATTTCGAAAGAAAATTATCGTTTTGTCAAACAAAATTCCTCCAATCTCAAACTTTTATCATTTCATCAAAATTATGTTATTGTAACACAAAATTTCCCAATTTTCAAGCTTTTATTAAAATTCATGAATAACCTCGTTTATTAATAATTACATGTATAAAACAAATGAAATTTGTTTTCAAACATATTAAAAATCAAACTTCCAAAATGTTCAAACTTTTATTAAAATTCACAATTACGTCAATTTATCAAGAATTGCACATATAAAACAAACATTTTAAATTCCTCATTTCACAAAAATATATCATAGTGTAACATAGCTTGTTTTACGTTTTTCCCAAAATACTAAAATAATACGTAAGGAATTTACTTTATTAATAAAAAAACACATACACACACACACATATATATATATATATATATAAAAGACGTTTTCAAACATATCAACACGATTTCTTTCAATTTCTATAACAAATCTCAACGAAAGCACATACTAACAATTACGTATATAAAACCCATAACAATCGTTTTTCAATATAGTTACACGATTTTCATGTAATATATATATATATATATATTTTTTCTCAGATACAAGTGGTAAATCATTATTTTACAATTTTCAAACTTTTACAGATAAATTTACAAAGAATTTAAATTTTCATTGACTGCACGCATAAACATATTTATTTTCATTTTCAAGCATGTTAGCACGATTTTTCTTTAATAATATTCAGCACCCTTTGTAAACACTGACACGATACCATGGACTGGAAATCGAGTTTCACATTTCCCCCAGCATCGGACACTCGATGACTACCCGCCGGGGCACGTTTCATATAATACATAAATTATGGGACCGGACACTCGATGCCTCGTAAGGTCCATGAATTTCGTATCAACATATATAAGCAAATTGGTGTAGTACTGTTAATATCACCCAATTAGCATTCCAACTACCAATCTCCATCTACCAATGTATAGGTTTACTCGGGCCCTTATACACTTTATTTATTACCAACAATTTTCACATTTTTAACAACTTCATTTCTAAATAAAAATTTCGTTAGAAAAGCCACAAAATAGATTTCAGTTACTTTTTTTTTTTCCATTTAATCGAAATATCAATTTAAACGTCACAAAACATCATCTTACATTCCATATTCTCATCAAAATTTTATCAAAACTTTCGTGTCCTTCTCTCGATATACATTCGGTTAAGACACTAACTCATCAATTTCTTTCCGATTCTTTTTCGTCTCAATTCGAAAGTTATTAAAAATCACAATTCAATATCATTTGATAATAAATTGTCAAAATAATTTCACAAATCCTTTAAATTCCACATTCAGTCAATACTTTTTCTTTCACAAAATTTTCCAAATTTTTCATTATTCAATGCCATAAAATTCATCATAATATCACTTGCACATAAAATGTCACAAAATCATTCATATTAAAATTCACACATAGTTACGAAATCAATTTAATTAAAAATTGAATAAAAACACACTTTTTCACAAACTTTTCAAAATTTAAATATCAAATATTACAAAAATCATTCATAACATAATTCGCATATTTTCATAGAATCTATTTAATTAAAACATAATAAACTCATATATTAAATTAAACAAAATCTCTACTAATAAAATAAGATTTTAAGATAAGTGTACACCAACATTTTGGACGCTTTCTATAGCTTATCCACTCACATAATTCCTTTGCTTATTTCTGGATCTAAAACGAGTTCTCCTTTGATTTTCTTATCATACTAGATCCATCTTATCTGAATAAATCGAACACCCGGATATATTGCTTTCCTTTTCTTCTTCTCTTTTCTTCTCGAGATCTCCTTTTTTTTTTTTTCTTCTTCTCTTGCTGTTCGTCGAACAGCTTCTGCTCTTTTTTTTTTTTTTTTTTTGTTTTTGAAGACGCATGCCTATATATAACTAATCTCCACTGTCTCTTCTTCTCTTTTCATTTATTAACTTTATTTTACTTTATTTTATTTTATTTTTCTCTCGGCACTTTCACACGCCACTCTTCATTCTTTTTTTTTTCTTACACACACACATATATATATATATATATATATTTAATTGATTACGGCCCACCACCAATTACTAATTGTATATACTTATTTATTTCAATGGATCCCACTATTTAATATTATTATTATTTTATTTCAAAAAAATCAACACACCCGTTGATTTTTATTTTATTATTATTTTTTTTAACACATGTAAATTTTCATGTGATCCCTATGACCTTTTTCTTTTTAACCCAATTTTCTTAATTTCTTTTAAAAATATCCTCCAATAGTATATTTATCCACAAACTTTTATATTTCTAAAATTAAAACCAGATCAAATTAATATCAATAAACTGAAATTTCAATTAATTTATTAAGTCCATTAGGATTGGGGTGTTACAAAAATACCCTTATACATATCCTTTACAATTAAATATAATCATGCTCTATTTTAACATCCCATTCTTGATCTTTTTTTTTTTTTTTCTTCCAACTCAATCATCTACCGGTCACAATTTAAATCCCAAAATCTATCACACGACCTTTTAAATTCATACTCAATTTACAATTCCCTTATACCACATGTCACATTTTCATGGTTGCTTGCTCCACATGTCTATCAGTTCTTGTATCTTTTGATTTGACTTTTCCGAGATGCTCGGATTCAGCTTTTCTGGGACTTTTTTCGAAATCCTTTCAAAATTCATCGGGGCCTATATTCGGATTGCCTACATACTCCTGATAACCTCAGTTACTCTTAAAAGTCATTCCATGCCCATTTTCCGCTCTCCGCTAAATTTATTAAATCGCCTCCAGCGATTTCTGAATTGATTCTATTTCCATCCGAATCACCTTCAAAAGTGTCGTTTGAGCTTCTAAAATAGTTCTAGAGCATTTTAACACTCATTTTGACACTTCTCTAAATTTTTAAATTTTTTGAAAATCTTTCCGAATTTCCGATTGGATCTAAAATTTCTCTATTTTACCTCAAACTAACTCATTTTTTATCTGTTTCAGTTTCCTAAGAGTCCATTACTTATTCCAGAGTTTTCTAACTTTAGGGTCCGCTTTCCGAAAAATTCACTATTCACAAAGATACTATTCCGTCTGAAAACACTATTCATTCTAATATATTTTCATTTCTCTTAAATAGAGAAAATTCGAGATGTTACAGTTCTGATCAGTTTATGCAATAAAAGGGAGAGTTCGATTATGGGTTTAAAAGCCCAACCCATATTCAATTTTTGTTCGGTTCAGGGTCTTTAACTTGCGAGCCGAATTGAACCCGTCCCTTTATATATATATATATATATATTAATTTTAAATTCATCAAATTTACACATGTACTATTAAGGGTTTAAATAATTAGCAAGATACAATCATAATTTGCAAGACAAGTCATTTGATGCCCATTTAATGCTTACCTTACCCTATTTGGCTAATCCCTCTCATCTTCTTCTTTGCTCTTTACTATTAACCCTCTTTCTTTTTCTTCTGGTTTTTTCCAAAAGATCATGAGAAGATTGTGAAGTTTTGATGGTTTGTGTGGTGGGTTTTTTGGGTTTTATGTTTCGTATGGTAGGTTTGTTTAAAGTGAGTTTTAAAGTAGGGTTTTTTTTTTAATTGTTTGGATTGTGAAGTTTGATGCTTTTGTGGAGGGTTTGTTTGAGTTTTAAGTTTGTTTTAGGGTGGTTTGATTTTTGGTTTTATCTTATTTATTATTTGTTTTTTTTTTTTTTTACATGTATCAAACTAGCATGTGGATTGTGGTGTATTCTTCTTAGTTCTAAAAATTAGTTTGTGATCATGGTGTTAAACATGGAACTAACCCAATTGGAACTGACTTAATGTTGTTCAGTTGAGGTAGGTACCAACCTTTAAAATAAATATGTTGGGTTTTCAAATTGAAAACCGAGCATTTGTTGGTTCATGTTCAGTTTTAATAGGAATTGAACCGAACACCCAAATGCTCACCCCTACTTCCTACTTTGGAGACAAATTTTTGTAATTACTTCCGAACCCATCCGAACCATATTATTTTTATTTAACATTGTTTTATATGGGGCACGACGAGATGGAGTGATCGCATATGGTGGAGCTTTTTGTAATTTCTTACACATATAGGTAGGACCTTTGAGAAATTAGCCATTGATGGGATTATTTAAAAAAAAAAAAAAAATTGATTGAATAACCTCTTTCACACAATTATAAAACTTAAAATGTTACCTCATTAAAAAAATTTATATTAGCCTAAATACCACCTCTTTAATGGCTTCCGCTTTAAAATTTATTTAGCAAAATATAATTTGATCATCTTGAAAGTTAACATAATTCGTTATAGATTAATGTAGACACAAATAACATAAATAACCTTGAAGTTAATTTTCAAGAAAAATATTCCAAATGAGATTCCTTTTGAAAGTTTCATATATAGCAAGCCAAGTTTTGATGTCTTGGAAGCTGTAATAACTCGAAGAGCAACAAAATTGGATCCAAATGTGTTTTAGTTAAGTAAACAAGGGTCACCTCCAACAGTTCAGTTCCGAAGGAAGAGTCCCACAACCTCAATTTTCTTCTCAACAAAATTTGGATTTCATTGTCTTAAAATTTCAAATTCTTCCATACTTGGTAACAGAATTTGAATGGCATTTGTTATACTAATCGTAGAACAATAATTTAAATAACCATTATATTCTTTTTAACCGCTATGGCATTTGACATGCTAGTCATAGATCAATAACTTATTGTAGAACAATAAGTTAAGTAACCGTTGTATTCTTTTTACTAAATTATATTAATTTATGAAGACTTAAGTGCTCATAACAACTGCGAAACTACTGTCAATCAACGCAATCATTTAAAATTTTATGCCATCATAGCAAAACTCATTTTTTTCTGTAATTAAGCAATTTGTCAAGGTGCTCCAGTCTAATTTGCCCAATTTTTCAAATGAAAAATTAAAAAAAAAATATGTTTTTAATTTAAAATTGTAATTGGGTCTATGTCACCTTATTTTAATCTAAAATTTATTGATATAAAATGAAGGTTGATTATTCCACACTAATCTAATATGGAAGATGATTTTTATGATGTTGATGCTTATATTATCATGATAGAAACGCAAAAAATGATGACAATTAGATCATTGAAACTTCAATTTATTATTTGCAGTAAGAGCGAAAAAGATGGATAGATTTCTATAAGCAGTTCAAATTACATGCTCATTCTTATTTGAGTATTAGAAGATAAATTATCCATAGGGACTCCTCGGTTGTAATTTCTCCTGCTCTGCAAGTTAAATGGCAACCTCCAAACAGGGTTTCTCTTAAACTAAATGTAGATGCAGCTATAAATAATGCAATTGGATATGTGGGGATTGAAGCTCTAGTCCGTGATCACCTTGAGGAGGTCAAGTGTGCTTTATCTATGAAGATGTCGAGTTTCTTTCCACTTTTTTGGCTGAATGTTTGGCCTTTAGAGAGGGCTTGAAATTTGCCTTGACTCGTGACTTTTGACCTCAAGTAGTTGAAACAGATGTTTAATTAGTTATCTTGGTTATTCAGGCTCAGAACTTCTCTACTATTGAGAAACATTTCATCAAAAACATTTCTTTGCTGTTAGAAGAGTTGAGCAATATTCGTTGTCAATTTACTCCTAAATTAACCAATGATGCAATTCAAAGGCTAGCAACTCGAGTTTTTAGAAGTAATACAAGTCAATTTTGGTTTCATTATATTCCGGATTATATTTCAAATGTTGTTGTTATTGTTGTTGCTTATTGAAAAATAATTTTCTTTATTTCAAAAAAAAAAAAAAAGACTACACAATTTTATCATTAAATTTCTCACCAATGGATTATGGTTGCTCATGAACTGAGTATATAACAAGAATACACTCTCACAATATGAGAAGTAATCTCCTCTTATAAACTTGTAGATATACATCGTAGTACTCAAACCCTATGATAAATACAAGAAACAAATGCACAACCACTTGGACTAGCATTAAAATAAACTTTGAGTGTATTAAAAATATGAAAAGGCAAATATCTCAATCTATTGGCCTTCAAAACGTTGCTACTATATATCATGCACATGAATGATTATTGAGTTCAAATCCTCAACTCCAATACCAAGATTAAATTCAAATATTTGAATATATATATATATATATATACACATATATATACAGTACTTTTAAAATGAGGACTCCCTTACTTTTAAAAAATAAAAACTAACAAATTAAATTCATTCATTATATTTGAATTAAACAGGAAAAAGAATTTGTTTTTAGAGAGAGAATATAGTGGATGAATTTGATTGGTTTGTCTTTACATTTTAAAGTAAGAGTGTTTTCATTTTAGAAGCACAATACACACACACATATATATGAAATTAGAATAAACCAATCAAATTTATACGTTGAACTTAAATTAAATAAGAGAGAGATTTACTTATATATATTGTGTGTGTGTGCACGCGCGTTAATTAATGAATTTTATATTAATTACTTAATAGTGCAACCCCAAAAAATAAAAATGTTATAACCTTTGCAACTACAAATTGGCTGTTAATACTAAAGTTAATGTACAGCGTCACATGGACTCAATCATGTTATTCCAATATCAATACATTCGGATATAAATTGCACCAAACATCACCGATGTATAATGTTTGTACTTGTAGGTCAAACTCTTTTCTTTTGAACAAATAAGTGTACCATTGATGAAAGTTTAATTTATGTTTTGAGAAAGCGGTTTTTAAACACACATTCACCAGCATCCCATACTTCAGTACAATTTTACGTAAAATCTAATAATTGAAAGTTTGTTATATATGTGACAGTAATTATTTTAAGCACAACACAACACAACAAATGTCACAATACTTTGACGGTCAAACTTTATGTTTTGACAGCTGTTTTCTATCTGCTTAATTTAGCTAAAACAAAAAATCTGATAAACACAACAAATTAAAGTAGTTGAAGCGAACTCCTACAAATCTGTGATTAATTGAGGTAAGAAAATAGTTAGGAATTCTGGTTGTTAGTTGAAAATGTTTATCCTATTGCACTATAAATTGGTTCGAAAGAAGCTACCATTTCACAATTCAACCAAAAAAGGTTATTTGAAAACGAAGGATAGTATAAAGCATGGGAAAGTTGAACATGGCAGCCATCTTTTTGATGTTGTTGCTTGCATCAACTACTAGAGCTCATTCAGTACGTGTTTTCGATGTCAGGAATTACGGTGGAAAAGCTGACGGCTGCTCAGATATCCGCAAGGTAATTAAACCTGATGAAATGAATCAACCCTCCAATGACCAATACATGCAGTAGGTATATTTTGTTCTGTAGAAAGATTTTTACATATTGTTTTTTCTTCTCAGGCTTTATCTGCTGCTTTTAAAGAGGCATGCGCTTCTGCTGCTCCAAGCAGAGTCTTGATTCCAAGAGGTGCATTTGCATTAGGCCATATAACCCTCCAGGGTCCCTGCAAGGCTCCTGTTGAGTTTAAGGTTCAAGGCACCGTGAAAGCCCTAACAGGTGTTGGAAACATGAAAGCTGATGCCAGTTGGGTCGCTTTCCAATATATGGATCAGTTCACATTGTCAGGTGGTGGAATTTTCGATGGCCAGGGACCTAAAGCATGGGGCGCCTGCACCGCGGGTACATATTGCAGGGGTCTTCCAGTTGTAAGCTCATTCAATCTTAGCCTACACAGATTTTCCTTTCATGGAAGAAATATAAAGTTTGGATATTAATTCTCTAATCCACATGCCCAGATTTGATTGCTCAACTTACTTTTGGTGTACAATGTATATATGAATCAGAGAACAATTGTATTTATATAGAATTGCAAAACTAACATAATGGCTCTATGATTGAACAGAATTTGAGGTTCGATTACATTACCAATGGAGTGGTCCGCGACATAACTTCTAAAGACAGCAAACAATTTCACGTTAATGTCTTGGGCTGCAAGAACTTTACCTTCACACACTTTACCGTTTCTGCACCCGGAGACAGCCCCAACACCGACGGAATCCACATTGGGCGATCTAGCAAAATTAACATAACAGATTCAAATATTGCAACTGGTGATGATTGTATCTCTGTTGGTGACGGAACGCAACAATTATCAATCACGAAAGTTACTTGCGGACCTGGTCATGGCATTAGTATAGGAAGTCTAGGAAAGTATCAGAATGAAGCCGCTGTGATGGGAGTCAAGGTCAGGAATTGCACCATCTCCGGTACCACGAATGGTGTCAGAATCAAAACTTGGCCTGCTTCCTATGCTGGCTCCGTGTCCGACATGCAGTTTGAAGACATTATCATGAACAACGTCAGCAATCCCGTTCTCATCGATCAACTTTACTGCCCGTGGAATCGGTGCAATACAAAGGTAATTATTCCGTGAAAACAAGATCGCTCAGAAATTGTTCTGTTTGCAGATATAAATTTGAATTTTACCGTCTAGTTACAGTTATCCCATATTGTGGTTGTATTATTCTGATCGTGGGTTTTTTCTTCAGCTTCCATCACTGGTTAAAATCAGCAATGTTAGCTTCAAGAACATTCGGGGAACTTCTGCATGTCCAGTTGCAGTGAAGCTTGCTTGCAGTAGTGGCATACCGTGCCGGGGTGTCGAGGTTGCGGACATAGACCTTACGTACACAGGAAAGGAAGCACCTAAAGCTGTGTCCCAGTGCAGTAATGTTCGGCCAAGACTTTCAGGAAAACAGAACCCGCCAGCCTGCACCAGCCCATCTACTTCTAATTGATTTCGATAAGGCTTGAATCGCACCACCTGAATCCTTTTCTAAGTAAATGTTATTTAGGTAGCTGACTAAATGCTCAACCTACAACCTTATTCCATCAGATAAGTCCTTTTAAGAACTCTTACGTGCTGCCTCGTCCTGCGTTGCTCCCAACATGGCTGAAGCTGAAACATACATGCAGATTTAAAACAGGCACAAATAACAAATACATATCTGATCAAGCGGTTGACTCTTTCCAAGCATTATCGGTATGTTAAGTAAAGAATCAACCAAAAAGCTTTAAGTTGTAAATGATAATTGTTTACATATACAAAGAAAATGTACGCCCAAATATATGGTTCATTTTTCATGATGGAATATTTGTTGGGAAATAGATATCTTGAATAGTTATGTTGCAGAGTTATAATTATAAAAGTGATTTTATCAAAGGACTTTGGTATCAATTTCATACTACAAATTAAAAAGTGATATTATTTATGGATGCTGATCCCGGAAGACGCATGATTGGGGCCTTTGTTACTATGTTTTTTCTGTTCAGAATCCAAATACTTTAAAAATAGGTTAATATGTAATCTTTACAAAATAAAGATTTCGTAACTACACACCAGCTGTGAATATAGTGAGCACTTGATTTTGAGTCAAGTTTCATATTTTGCTTCCTTTAAATTTTATTTTGTAAACCATAGGGTAAGATGGGACCCATTATATTTGAATTT
>CM034467.1:18751008-18785451 GCA_019925255.1 Litchi chinensis | reverse complement strand
CCACAAAATCAAAATCAAATTAACATATAAATCATATGAAATCAATCTCTAGTACATTAAATAATCAAAACCCTGATAGGCCAGCAGGAAAAAGAAATAAAAAAGAAACAGACTTATTGAATATGTAATTATAAAAGAAATATCAGTAAAAAAGAGTGTGATGGAACTGAGAAGACTTCTCCAACTCCAAGCTGCTGCTCACTTCCATTCTCCTTTGTCGCTCCCTCTCTCGTCCTCTTATAGCTCTTGGGGCCAGATGAGAAAACGACTTCGTTTCAGGTGGCACAGACGTCATACTCATGATTTTTGGGCCGAGCTGTTTTTTAAAAAATCTTGTACAATTTGATTTGATCCAAAATAATGTCCTAAACATACCCACTGTTTTCTTATAACAAACATCTATGTATACTTCTAGTGGGTCCATCATTTTGGTGAGTTCCATTGGAATTGAGTGGTATTAATTTATGATCCTGAAATAAAAATTTAACAACATCTTGACCGCAGAATTTATTATATATATATATGTATATATATGATATTATTTTTTATTAATTGGAAATGTTTGATGATTATAAAGATACCTAAATAATTATTTCAATAAAATCCAAGATGCAAAATTATCGATGGAGGAAAAGAAAGTTAATGAACTAGTGCCATGAATTGTACATATGGTTAAAAAAAAAAAAACAAGAGAGAGAGAGAGATAGAATATAGGTATTATGAAAAACAACTATTTATAATTCTAAATGAATCATACCAAATATTTTAATCAAATTCAGCTGTGCTTTCCATTTGAATCTCCATGGTAGCTATAATATTAAAATAAAAAATGAAAACAAAGGAGTTTTAAGTTAAACATCGGATTAATTAAGAAAATAAAGATGATTGTAATTTGTAAGTCGTAACTTACGAATAAAGAATATAAATTCTTCACAATACAAAGATGACAAAGAAAACAAAGAGCTTTAACCGATGGATTTAATTAAAGCTCCTTCAGTCCCTAGGAGATAATTTGATAAGAAAATACCAATAATAATAAAATTAATAACAAAAATCGATAATAAAATTTGGAAATGAAAAGATTAATGAAGAGTAGGAAAGTACCTGACAATTATTTCTCAATCAACTTGCCATCAAGTATGATGGTGGAAACATGAGCAGTCTAAGGCTAATCAATTTGCCATCATAAGGAAGGCCTTCTATATGCTATCCACCACTAGAACTAGCACCTTTCATAGTCCCCATAATTGAGGCAACTCGACAGATATGAGTTGTTACTAGGATCTTACTTCCATTTGCCCCACCCAACAATAGATCTTTAAATTCAATCCATTTTTTGGCATCTTCATTCCAAACATCATCCATAACAAGCAAATATTTTTTATCACCTATAACATCTTGTAAGTCTTTTTGCAATTAGTCTAAAGTTGTGTCATTATGCTTTTCACTTGTTGTAGATTTTATAATATCTATTTTTTTTCCCAACAAATTCATTGGATACACATGCCCGTAATTTCACATAATTTCATAATTTCATATCTTTTATTATCCTTTTGATCCTTTATTGTAATCTCTCATTCTCTCTCCTGAACTATGTTGAGCTTTTTCAGATCTAATGACATGTGTATACTAGAATATTAGACGATCTAGATTTATTTTCTTTATTTTGTTTCCTTCACACTCCTTAAAACTAGGCACATTAATCTTTTTAAGATCTAACTATTTTTTATTGAATAATGTTTTGTAGTTATAACATTAATTTTGTAATGACATTAATAATGTGGTAATTACACTAAGCTTGCCAGATCATTTAGGCAATGAATTTAGACAAAAATTTAGGTAGTATAGTATTATTCTATTTTATTATACAATGGAATGAATGCTATCTATCCTCAAATCACATTAAACCTAACAATTTACCAATAGATCCAAATGTTTTCTTCACCAAAATTTTCCCTCTTCTCCACTGAAACAATCAAGAATGAAACTTTCACACTTTCCAACCAATACCATTCCTATAATTTTCTATTGTGGGAATCACAAAAAATTACCATCTTTGAAAAGTAAATTCATTTTAGCCATTTTCACAAAATAATTATGTTTTCACCCCTAAAACAAACTAATTGCACCATACACCCAAGCTTACCAAATTGCCCCTACCACAAATTTACCTATATACCTTTATCATTTTTTTTTAAAAAAAAGAATTGACAATTACCAAAATATCCTCACATATGTAAAGGCATTGAAACCCGATTGAAAGCTTTTTCAACCATTTTCAGCCTAATTAAACTTGAGTGTCAACCCACTTAAACCCGATTTCAATTGACCGTTGCTGACCTTCGCGTTCCTTTTTCGACCATTGTTGACCACTACCAATGTTGACCACCTCCTCCGTTTAAACGGTACGCAATCATTGGCTTGACTTTGTGATTTTTTTTTTAGTTTTGGTTTTTTTTTTTTTTATTTTTGTTCTGATTTTTTGAGCTTGGATCCTCTTATCCATCCTCAAGTATAAATTTATATTATTATTTAATTTATTTTATTCTAATGTGAATATCTATTTTATTAAATAGAAAAGTTGTGGACGTGTTGTATAATAGTATGAAGTTAGGCTAAGAGACTAAGTCTCTAAACATAATAGATGAAGCCTAATTTTTTAAATGCACGTTATACTTCTTGGATAGTTATGAAACAAGAGAGATTTTGTAAATCTATTGTACAAAGTGTAATCATTTGTTTGAAATTGCTTTGTCATTTTTTTTTTTGGTAGAAGCATCAGATATACATTGTTAAGATCCTGTTAAGTCTCAACAAATAGGTGGTTGGTGTCATAGAGTTGTTGACATCATAAGATGAGTTGTTAAGAAGTCATGACAAGAGACTAAGTAAGTTGGAGAGGGTTCAGGCAAGGTTGGAGAGGGGATAAGTAAGGCTGAAAGCTCATTTAAGAATCGAGCAATTTTCTGATGGTGGGAATGACTTAGAGAACCATGATGATGATGATGATGGGAGAACCGATGCAGATGAGGATGTCCATCACCTACCACCATGTCATCAAGGTGACGATGATGATCATGATCAGCCTTGATATGATGATAATCAGGCTGGTGATAATAAAGTTGTTCTGAACCTACCATTATAACCTAGAGATGATAGCCTTGTTTATACTATTACGGAGAAACGGACATATGTTGTCACTTCCAAAGTAAATTTTGTATTTATTTTCCATTTTAGTCTCACATATCATACTAAATACTAATTTCAAACATTTGGTTTTCTCAAAAGTGCAGAGGAATGACATCATTCAACAGGCCAAACGAATGAGGAAACCATCGGTGGTTTGTCGAACACCATTAATGGATCCTCGACCCAGAAAGAAGAAAAAGAATGTGGCAAAGGTTCCTAAGCAGCAATCGAAGAAAGAGTTGGAGAATATAGTAGTAATTCATCATTTTTCAAAGAAAATAGCAAAGATATAAAGGTGAAGAACGTACAAGTGGAGGAGCAACCAATAGTGGACGTAGTTCTGTAGGTCTACAATAAGTATAAAGATTCCTTGGCAAACCTTAGGTAAAGATAAATAAATATTACCCTTTTTATTGTAGTGACTTTTAATCACAACAATAACTATTTGTCCATGAAAGGATTTTGGTTATACCCTTGGAGGGGTGTGGTGAAGGCTGGTGCTCCTTGAACCATGGGACTAAGACAATACAAAGTAGAGTGCAGAGCAAATGAATGGGTAAGATGATATTTCCAAGGTTTGAATTAAAGACATATAACTATTTTGGCTGTAAACTTGGTACCCCTAATTACTAATACAATTTCTTATTGTTTTTATTGTAGGCATTCTATAGGTTATGTGGAACTAGTTACACCAGAATGGATTCGTACAATCGAGGATGATAGCAAATGGTAGAAGGCAAACAAATGAGAGAGAGTTAGTGGTACTGGTGAGAGAGTTAGTGAGGTGTTATAATTTTTATATAAAAAATATGATAATGAGTGTTGAGTGACAAAAACTATACCAGGAAGTTAGTGGTGAGAGAGTTAGTGGGGTGGTTTTATAGTTTTTATAAAAAAACAATATTAACAAAAAAATGGTGAGTGAGAGAGTTAATCACTTAGTGAGGTTTGAGGAGTTTATTAGATAGTGGTGAACTGGTCAACTATATTATTATTTACATGTTGTATACGACATTGGTTATATTTGAGATTGAAAGAATGACCGAAGATCCTAAGTAGCTAAGATATAATATACTTTTGAAGTGTTGTTTTTGTGCATTACAAGGTAGAATTGTTGAAAAAATAGTAATTATGCTGTCGAAATTTTAAGACATCCAGTATATTGTAATTATGTTATCATACTAAAGTGGCTTTTGAGATTACATGAGACAAGTTTTATAATGTTTTATAGTCATATGATTGTATTTTGATCATATGTACTTTTTTCAATAGATTTGATCACGTTTGACCATCGGTCAACAGTCAACTTGTTGATCGGGATGGTCAAAACGAGTACTCGCAACTCACTGGATTGCTGATCAAGTAATGAGTTTTGAAACTTTGATAATTACAAAGTAATCAACAAGGTAAAGCCAGGTATATGTTCATTAATAATCTTTGCTTTCGGCAAAAAGAAGATCAAAGATGGAGTGGTGCATCGTTAACGTTATTCCATATTCCTCACTTGGTTGGCCAATGCCACACTCGATCCTATATATAAGCTGACGAAATGTATGTGGATTAAGAAATTACCAATGTAGAATTTCACCAGTTGGAGAGACAATTGCTTCAACCATATTTTTCTTGAAGTGGAGGAGAAAGTTAGCTAGAGTTGCGAGGTTGGTTGTGTCTATGTTATGAAAGGGCATTGATGAGATTTTAGGCTTGCACTTTTACATGAATTATGCTACTTAATTATGAAGTCAAGTATATACACTTCCATGATTGAACATATATATATTTTAGTAATGTTAGGCTTCCCAAATTTTATATTCAAATAATACGTTATGTGAATTGTCAATATCATATTAATTATTAAATAATCTCACATGTCTTATTAATTAGGTACTGATTTGGACAAAAAATATGGGAAGCCTAATATTACTTATTCTTTTAGATACCATTTATAATGTGGCTAATGATTGAAGAAATTTTATCACACCTAACATTTTAAATATATTGAAATGTTTCTTTGACCAAATATAAATAAGGTACCTATGAAAAATTTATTGGGAGAACAACTTTTGTATGTTAAAAGTTGGAAAGAACATGCCAGAAGACTAAATTTCGGTGCTTTTTGGAAAAAAAAAATAGCATTTGTTGGTTGAATTAAAGATTTACCACTTCCTAGACCCTTTGATAAATTAACAAAAAATTGATATTTCACATTCTAAATCATATTCATGATTTTTTTTTTTTTCTAAAGTTGACATCAAATAGACCAAATGGTCACCAGATCTATCAAAATCAAATATTAATCGTGCAATCTAGATATTTATTCTTATAAATGGAAGACATCTATAAGATAATCATTTCACTAGCAAGCAAAAAAATACAAAGAAAATTAATTTATCAAGTATTAATAAACAAACACACAAATATAAAATTAATTTTTATAATATATGTAATAATCTTGCATGCCTGCGTAGAGATTATTAATTTATTAATTTATTGAGTATTAAAATATCGAGGTTTTATACATACTAAATAAATTAATAATCTCTATAATATAATGATTTTTTTGGTCCTCACTTGGTGAATGGGATAAATTAATAATTTCGGTAAATTGAAAAAGATAATACTTTTCAAAATACTCCTATATAATAACTATGTGGTCCAATTCATATATAATTATTTAAATAATAAGGAGAAAAATACACAAAATTAATTTGTCAAGTATTAATAAACAAACACAACATATAAAATTAATTTTTATAATATAATAATCTTGTAATATGTTTGTGTAGAGATTATTAATTTATTAATTTATCGAGTATTAAAATATGGAGGTTATATATATAAATTTAATATTAAATAAATTAATAATCTCTATAATATAATGATTTTTGCAATTCCCACTTAGATGAATGGGATAAGTTAATAATTTCGATAAATTGATATGATAATACTTTTCAAAATACTCCTATATAACTATGTGGTCCAATTTATATAATGAATTTATAATTTGCTGAAATTACAAAAATAATTTACTATCATATTTTCTTCAAATATGACTATTCTTGCTTGTTTTTTCTTAATATTTAAATCTAGTTGAATCTCATCTCTAATTTTTCTTAATGCACCTACATGTTTGGAGTCGAATTCTCTAGCTGAAACAAACAATTATGAGGTGTTGTTGATGCTTTGATTGCTTCCTCGCTTGCAAGAAGCACCAAAGTTGTTTTATATCTCGTCACATCAACAGGATTCTCAATGATGTTATCAACAATTTCTTCTAAACTTTAAACCTCTAAAGTTGTAGCAACTCCACCAAGATAATCCAAATTATAATTTACATCCATTTCATCACAATAACCTAATCATCAGATTATTGTTCCAAATGAATGTCGCCTTCTCCGTCGAAGGAAAGATAAATTGCAATGACTTTATTTCATGACAAAATGCTCTTTTATGTACTTCGGGTTCTTGTCCGTGTTTATGTTAAAAGTTTCAGATTTCTGAAGAGATTATTGGAGTTTAAGAATCAAACAGAGTACATGTAAACAGATGCAAATTCTTAGCTTTTTGAAAGAATTAGGATTGCATTGCACTCATGCATTTTTAATATACTTTAGAGTGATTTTATTGTTGTGCTTTATATGGTTAGATAGCCATGGAAATTAAATTTCAGTAGATTTTTATTGTTCATGATTAAGAGATCTGTAGAAAAAGCTATGGGGATTATAGTATTGCCTGTGAGCTATCAATGACCTATTGCAACTATGAGCAAGATTTTGCTTGCCTCTACCAAGTTTCATGACCTAGACGCGATCTAGTGCAGCCACGAGCATACAATTGCAATCGGATGATCAAGATGTGTCACGATCTTGCATGATCGTGATAGAGTGGTGTTTTTTTAGAACTTAGGCATGCATAGATATTTTTATAATTTTACATTAGGTTTTTTTTTTTGGTAATTTTCCATGATGTGCCCTAAAAAATTTTAAATTTTTGTTTTAATTCCTATTTTATGTGGAACTTTGTTGACTTATTTTTAGGGTTTCCTTACTGTATAAACATGAATTTTTTTTTTTTTTTTAAATGATGAAAGCGTATATTATACAATTTATTTTTTATGCTCTCTTTTTAGGCATATTAAGTCTAGAATTATCAAGGCTATGTTATTTTAGTCTTCGTAAGGTGATTTTATCATTCATTATACGTGTCTGTTCATGCATTCATAAGCATATAGATCATTCTTCCAGTTCATTAAGTTTTCATTTTTTGGAGGGAGTTTGAGAAGACACCTTGAAAATTGTTGATTCTTGTGGAGGTGAGAATATGATTTGGATAGTTAGGGATCACCAGTATAAGGGTTAAAACCAAGTAGAATAGATTATAGGTCAAGAGAAGTATAATCAGGAGGTTAACTTGAGGTTGTAATTATTCTATCAACTAGTGGATATTGCGACGAAGTGGCCAAAAAGATTTGGTCATGTGGTTTTTATCGTTTGGAATTTTCCATATAAAAATCCTATCAAAATTTTTTATTTTACAGAAAATTTGATTGGAACCTATTCACCCCCACTCTAGGTTCCTTTTATTAAAAATTAACGAATTTTCAATTACCATCTCCCAAAATGATATCTTTCATACGACTATAGGTGAAATGCATAAAGAGTTTTGAAGACTGGAGATTATATAGTGGGAGGGCCCTAAACCCGTTTGACATTGGTTGGAAGAGTTCTTACTAGTTATGAGGTTGGCTCGAGACAAATGGAGTGCATAGTTGGGCTAGGGAAAAACCCTTGGTTGTGTGGCATACTAGAGTAGGGTTTCCATGGTTGTTGTTGGTACTATTTATTTGGACTAAAGGAATTTGGTTGTGTTGGAAATTTTGATTGCCTTTATTACCTTGAATGTTTTTATACTTGGTGCTATTGTAATTTGGTCCCCTATCGGAAAACTAATTTTGATTATGTTGGCATCCCTTGCTTTTTCTGTTCGCTAGTCCTTTGATTAAACAGAGCAAAAGGTAGATAAATTTTCATTTAGGTCATCAAATTTCAAGTATGTCTCATGATCCAGGAGTTTGTCATGAAGTTCTTCAAACGTCACGAGTGTATCACAAGCTCAAATATCTGCAGTCAACTCCTTGAAATCATTTACCACACCATTAAGAATATAAGCAACATTTCTTAATCTCGCAAGGGATGACCAATCATTGTCAGGGCATCAATGGTGACTTTTTCATGGTTTGTATATATTCAACCATCGGGATTCCTTCCTTTGAAGTTTCCATTAAAGTCGCCATTAAGCTCCACATCCAGGCAGTGAACCTTTTGATAAAAGCGGTTTAGAGTTTCTCCTAAACTTTAGTTGTAGCCTTGCAGAGTATGATCAATGGTGCATCTGCATCCTTAGCAGTGGTTTGGATCGTTAGTCTCTTTCTCTCTCTCTCTATATATATATGTATGTGTATATATATATATATTTCTTTATCTAGTTAAAGAGCATTTTTGTCCACTCATTAGCTTAGGATGTTTTAGACTATTTATGTTTTTCCTTTTCTTGTAATTAGGTTATATGTAGCTGTCATTTTTATGTTGCCAGCAGCCTCTTGTATGCTTTATTCACACATCGTTTTTACAAGCTAACTAACTATATAGTTGGGGGGGGGGGGGGGGGGGGGGTTGGGTTGAGGGCCACAAGTCAGATTTGGTCGGTTTTCATCAAAACTGATTTGAAACCGGACCCCCACCCAAATTAGTGGTATAAACCAACATTTATCAACTTAAGTCGAGTCTGGTCAGTCCAGTTGGTTTGGGTTTTCAATTGGGCCTCCAATTAACCTAATGGGCTTTTTCTAATCTTCTATTTTTATTCAATTGGGCTTATTTTATCTTCCATTTTAATGTTATTGGACTGATTTCCCAATTTAAATTTATATTTCATGTCATGGCTGTTCTTCTCTATTCTTTGTATTGTATTTGAATTGCATTCACACAGTATTAAAGTTATAGATTTGGGGAGTCAGCTGCTGTCTGAAGTTCTTTTGGTTTGTCTTTTAGGTTGTCTATCTAATAAACTCTGCACATTCTTGTCAAATTGTCTTTGCATATTGGTTTGTTAGAACTTGTTTGGAGTTGAATGGCTGATTAACTGTGGATTCTTCTGATAATGTATGGACAATGATAAATTGTTAATGGCAATTGGGAAGCACTAATTAAAGCAATTAAGAAATTTGGTCAATATAACTTATGCAAATAAATAAATATACAATTTAATTAGTTCATACATGATACACATAACATGAGCAATTTATAATGAAACAATTTTCTCTACAATTAGAGAGAAAGAATATCTATAGACTATAGATGTATATTATTTTTTATATTTATCACATTACATCTATACATAACAGAATGAATAATATGTGTAATCGAATGTTACCACATGTATTCTATCAATATGGTAACTTCTTGAACTTGGCCAATCATCAAGTTGAAGTGGAATGCATGGATGAGGACTCTCAAGCATCCACCATTCCATGCCTTTCACAAGACGAGGACTTTCATGCATCTCGCCCTCCATGTTTTTGACAGGATGTGTTAGCCAAAGTGTCACCCTTCTTTGAAATGCCATGAACAACAACCTTGATGTGATCACATCACATAGAGGAGAGTTGGTCTTATGCAATTCTCCCACATTATGGTTTCGAGAAAGAAATGCTAAAGTCTATAATGCAAAATGGAAAAAAAAAAGAAGGGAATTTTTACACCCTTTAAGTTGCTGAATTGTTGTGGAAAATGTGGATAGAAGGTGACTGGTTTATATAGGAGAAGAGGCGAAGGGATAGGAACATACATACAAGGTAATTATGTATTTGAAATATCTTCCAAATTACATCATTAACAATTTACCAAATTTATTAATAAAAATGAGATCTCAACCAGATTTATCTATTATTACGCTTTCCAAAATGATAAATTATATACTATATATATATAGAGAGAGAGAGAGAGTGACCATATTAGGATATTTTACCAAAACAACTGAATATTCAGCAAAAAGAGGTTTCATTTGATGTGTGAAAAAAAAAAAAAAAAGGTTTCTTTAAGTAAATCATCTTAAAATGTAAAATTCTCATATCAAATATGTAAGTAATGCTACATTTCATTTTTTTTTCTAATCCATTTGTATTTAAACCGATGGTGTGATAATTGGTGAATGAATACATATTAATGATAATTTACTTCACTTAAAAAAATATATTCATTCTGCTATTATTAGGCTATTGGTTTGTATACAGGGTGAAATATGATTTGAGATGTTTAGCATATATATATATATTCATTTAGGGCTCAAGTAATCAACTATTGAAATATCTTTAGATGGTCACAATATATATATATATATATATATTTGGAGTATAAAATATAGCAGTTGGATAATGTAATAATGATGAAATTTTTTAATACAACAAGATTACATAATATATTCTACAATCAAACCTCCTAATATGGTAAATCATTTATGATGTAATCTAAAAAACTTTCAAAAACATAATCATCAACATTGGTGAAATGTAAATATTGCCGTTCAACCTATGTAAATTTATTGATTCATGGGTATTACATAAGAGTGGCGATATTTATAATACCCTCAAATAATGTATGTCAAATTCCCATACTAATCACAGTGTGACTATCATGTTAGGACATTGATTACTAAAACGGCTTATAGAGTAGGGATGTCAACATGTCACTTTGTTCAAGGGAAGGAATCCTCCCATCCAACCTCAAAACCTCCGAATCACTACCATTTACTAAACCCTATTTATAAACGCTATTGGAATAAATAGGAGTTATAAAAAATTAAATATAAATAAATAAATCTATTTACAACACATGAAAGTGGGGATTTTGGGGAAGAAAAACAGGGATCCTAATGTATTTTCGGTATGAAATATGAACAAGCCATGACTAAGATGTCAACAATTACTACCATAACCCTAATTCTATCGGGAAAAATGATCCATATCATAACTCAACAATGAAAACTTATGGTGCGTTTACTTCACTTGGAAGAATCAGAATGGAATCGGAATGATCTGGAATCGGAATGATTTGGAATCGGAATGAAGTATCGGAATCAGAATAAGTTGTTTACTTCAACTGTAACAATCGGAATCGGAATCAACAGTATTCCCATTAAGCTGTTTACTTTACTTTGGAATCAGAATGGATTAATTATAAGTTACAAAAATACCCTTAATTAAAATTATGGATTAATTACAATGTACAAAAATTTGTTTAAAATGTGAGTGTTATCTTTTTATCTTGTAATTCGTCATAATAAGCTAAAAAAAAAAAAACTTAACAATTTGACAATATCATTGTAAGCATTTATGTATTTATTATTTAATTTTAGGAGAAGATATTATGTATTTATATGGTATATCAAATCATTTTTTTAATTATATATAAAATATTACCTAAACTTTCTTAACCGTATTTATTACCTAAACTTTCTTAACCGTATTATTGTAATATTTTTCAATTGAACTCAAAATTTTAGTGCTAACTGTAAATTATTTCTTATAAAATATGACATTTTGCACTAACACATTTTTTTATGAAAACTTATAGTATATGTAAATATTTATATTTATAAATTTAAAACAAAGGGAATAAACTTATAACACATTTTTAAAGAAGGGTATAAGGGACATTTTAGCTTGACAAAGGGAATGGGAATGAGATTCCCAAGTGGGTTGGAAGGAATGAGATTCCCATTCCTTAACCCCAAATTGATGTGGGGCCCACACTTTCATTCCCATTACGGAATGAATTTTAAGCAAGTAAACACCATCAATCAATCTCATTCCTGATTTTCATTCCCAAATCCATGAAGTAAACACACCCTTATTTCTTTTATGTGTGAGCAAAGAAAACCTTTGGATCTTTTTCTTTAAGTAAATTAAACACAAATGACTGAAAAAAATTGGTGGAGGTTTTAATCAGATCTAAGAAAGTCATTTAAGCCAAAAAAATAAAAAAAAAGCTCTATGAAACATTATGTATTTTGTATATAAAAAGAAAATTCTGACCAACTAATTAAATGTATTGCTTTCAAGAATCATATGGGTAGCAAAGACTTACCAATAAACAATATCGATTCTAGATTGCTCATCTTATGATTTGCACTTACAGCATATTCTAATCACCATAAATGGCTTCTTTGTGACTCAACGTTTTCTTCTCAATTTTCGATTTCATTTAGTTCATATGAGTTTGTAAACACTTGATTGGAGAAGAGAAACAAAAAGAGATCACTAGTGACAATTTAAATCTCAAGAGGGCAACTATGGTGAGGTTAGCAAAAAACTTCATTTAATCTCTCGTGGAATCCTAGCGGAACTCTCAAGTGATTAGATACTAAGTGGTCGCTCTTTATATAGTGTGAAATTAGGGTTTCTTATGAATGTGCTTTACTTAAAATTATATAATGTTTTAAGTGAGCTCATAAAAGGCACTCTAGACATATATATTATTTCAGCTCCTAGGATACAACTTATAGAACTTATAGTGTCAAATGGGTTGGGCAGCCCAAGCGTAGCTCATTTATGGACCCTTGCCTCAACCCTTAAGTCAAGTCAGCATTGAAGCTTTATGATCAAATGGATTGGGCTAGACTATCAAGGTCCAGGAGTTATGAGGACCAAACTTAGAGGGTTGAGCTTAAATAATGAATAATAAATTAATTAATAAATTTATGGGTTTTGTTGAAAAATAACCCATTTGTGATGACCCATTTGGGAACTACCCTTTTTTTTTAAAGCACAGGACATTGGCATTTTTCGGATAGAAATGCCCTTGCCGTATCGATTATTTGTGTGTGGGTGTGTCTCTCTCAACCAAACGGTTGACTCTGTCTCTTTCTATTCCCAACGCGTCACTTGTGTCTGTGTAAGTGAAAACGAAGCAACCGTCTGACCTCATCACCGTCCGTCGCATATCACCCATTGCGGACCTCCACTGACGATCGATGAGGCAAAGGCGACGCACACATCGGCGTTCCCACCAACGCACCCACCGGTTTTTCTGTCATTTTACGTGAAAGAAACTATGTACCAATTCCAACCCACTATTAGACCGTATCACCGTCACCTGTCATTGAGTGCCGACCTCCACACACGACCAAGAAGGCAAACCCGACCCACCCAATGTTATTTTCTCTCTCTGTTGAAGAAACTAACCTACCGAAAGTAGAAGAAGAAGCAGAGGATGGAAGAAGAAGGAAGAAGTTGAGGGAAGAAGAGGCAAAAAGGTGAACGAAGAAGAGGCAACAAGTTAAACGAGAGTGAGAGATGCGGCATGCCTGGGAAAACTCCACAGTGAGAGAGGTGGGGTGTTTTTTTTTTTTTTTTTTTCTATTAATGGTTGTATGTTATTTGTAGCATAAAATGTTTGATGTTGTTAAGATTGTTCAGTTTCTGCTATGAATTTTGTACACGATTGGTTGCATGGTGTCGATTGGCCTTCATGTTTTGCCCGAGGTGATACATACATATTCTATGCAATGCCCCTGGAAACGAATGTGAAACAGTCGTTGCTATACTTGTGTTACAGTCTAAAATGAACACTACATCAGTAACTTCTCCAATACACCTATGCAACTTTGTCATAAATCAAATCCATGCATTATCATTTTCTGAGTCTCCAACGCAAAAAGCTAATGGATTGACTTGGTTATTTCCATCCATGCAAGTCACAATAAAGAGGGTATCTTTATACTTCGATTTGAGGAAAGTGCCATCAACAGCTATAACGGGCCGAATGGAAGATCTAAATCCAGCAATTGAACCTCCTAATGCCATGAAAAAGTACTTGAATCGATTAGATGCATCACATTCAATCTCTGTTATGGTCCCTGGATTTTTTTTTTCCAACATGGTGCAATACAATGGAAGCATAGTATACGACTCTTCGAGTGATCCCTTAGCTAATGTCAGAGCAACCTCTCTAGCCCTCCATGCTTTATTATAAATACAAGTCATCCCATACCTTTTTTTCATGTTTTAAACGATGTCGTTTGGACGGTAAGACTGAGAAGCACCTTCATACTTCCATTTGATACAATGGCCAATCAATTTGCTTGTTACTTGCGGCCATTGCAAAACGAGCGAATCAAGAGAACAGGTGTGATCTGGAAGGTATTTTCGCACACAAAAAGCTTTTGACCCTGCAAGTTTTGTTGCACACAGCCACCACTTGCAACCTTTTTGCACACAACTGAAAACCAATAAGTCTTTGGTGGACTTCTTCACTCTTATGTTGAACTGTCGACCACTAGCTAACATTCTTATATTCAGCTGTAGCTCTTCCTTACTATTGAAAATATCACCCGTTCGAACCTCTTTAACACTGTCGAACAAACTGTCAGAACGGCCACCATCTGCTGCACAATGAATCGAAGATGTCGTTCCAACCTGATAATCCCCCTCAACCATTTCAGATTTCAACTTCTTGTCTTTCCAATTGTCACCCCTATCAATTGGTGATGCTTCCGGACAACCTATTGGAGATGTACAGACATTTGCAGCTTCAGAACCAAATTGATCGAATATGTAATTTGCATAGTTATCAACCCCTCGCACATCTTCATCACTCATTGTGTGTTCAATAGGAACCGGCTCTTCACTGTCCAAATACTTCTCTACAGCAACTTGTACTCCAATATTATTTAGACATTCTTCCTCACCAACTGACAAGCAACCTGTCGAGTCACGTTTACGTTCCACTGAAATGCATAAAGGATTCCTCGTCATTACATCATTAACTTTGGCGATAAAGAAGTCAACATTAGTATCATTCAACACTTCAATGGGTGGGGCGGCATCACTCATTTTATATCTGAACTTCATTGTAATTGCAAAATCAGAACGTTTTATATCAAGTGCACGACATACAGTATCCTGTAATTCTTCATACGCTATATTCTTCGACAATAAAATTCTTTTTGTCTTTCCACCTTCATATAGAAAGTTTCCTTCCTTATTGATCCACTCACCATCATATCGAACCGCAACACGAACTGTACCCATGTGATCCGACCTGTCAAATTAAAGCAGTAGCATGGTCAGCATATATCCATCATGCTAGACATAGTATACACTACCACATACGCCAGTGTATAATTTCACTCTTTCTCTTCATACCAATTGCATTTATTTGAATGACAACAATGACCTGTAAACATTTCATGGCAATTTTGTTTTGTTTTGTTTTTTTTTTCATATCAAATCCTATACAACTCTTCTTACTCAGTTGTAAAACCAAATCTACCACACATTAAACACAACAGAATACAAAATTATATCACATTACACACATTCACAGATGGAATACAAAACACATTCTAACATGTTACGCTGTTCATTAAAGTTTGGGAAATGGAACCATCAGGCCTACATTCTGTCTGCATAGTAATCAACCAAGTTAAGAATCATAATTTGGAGGTTCGGAATCTCAACCTGAGGGTTGGGATTCCCAACCTGGAGGTTAAGATTCCCAACTTAAAGATTGGAATTCAAAATCTTGATGTAAAATCCGGGTTAGGATATCCTATCTTGATTGAACATCCACGTTGGGAATCCCAACCTTCCTCTTAAGATTCAAAATGTCGTTGAATGAAGAAGGTTGTGATTCTAACCTCCAAGTTGGGATTTTCAACCTAAAGGTTGAGAATGTCAATCTCCATGTTCTGGGATGGTTTGAATTCTCTACCTTCACGTTGGGATTCCCAACATAAAGATTGGGATTTTGCAAGCAGTACGTATGAAATCTCAACCTGAGGGTTGTGAATCGAAACTGGATTTATATCACGATTCCGAATCTCAACCTACATGTTGAGATTCCCAACCTAAAGGTTGAGAATCTCAAATTGGAGGTTGGGATACCAAACCTCAATGTTGGGTACTACATCCACATTTGGAATCTCAACAACGAGGTTGGAAATCCCAATCTCAGGTTTGAAATCCTAACGCGGAGTTTTTTATTCAAGATTGGGAAACCCTACCTCTAGATTGGGAATCCCAACCTGAAGGTTGGGATTCAAACTAGGATGCTTAAAGGAGGTTGGGATTCCCAACCTCCACTATACTTTTAGGTTGAGAATCTGAAGTCAGGGTAGGGATTCCTAATGGAAAAATTGAATGAAGGTTAAAAATCCCAACTGGAAAGTTGGGATTCCCAACCTACAATTTCAATTACCAACTGATTAAGTTCAAATACCCAACCTAAAAAATGGGAATCCGAACTTTCTAGTTGTGATTCTCAACTTAAAGATCAATGATTCCCAACTTGAAGCTTGGAATTCTCAACCATAAAGGTTAAGATTCCCAACCTATAGGTTGGGAATTCCAACTGAAAGTTGAGATTCCCACCTTCAAGTTTGAATTCCCTCCCTTTACATTAAGACTTCACCTTTAAACTCATCTCACGCTCCCTTACAAATCCCAAACTAAAACCATACATGCACATTACAACTGCCAATACAATCTAACTTTCACATTCTCATCATACCATCAAAACCACACCCAACAATACACAAAACAGCCGCAACCCACTTTGATTACCCCATCCTTGGTTGATATCACCATATTCATGTACCCAAAGCAACCATAACTAGTCAAATATACCACCCACCCCCAAAGACAGAGGCGAACCCACGTCTGGGCTAGGGGGGACACGTGCCCCCCCTGGAATTTGAAAAAAAAATTTTAATTTGCTGTACACTGTAAAAAAAAAAAAAAAACTAATCTGATTGCTGTGATTGCTGTGCAACGGATGTCAGCTGTTGATTGTTGCAATCAACAACTGTCAATTTTAATTAATTTATTATTATTATTATCATTATTATCCTTTTACCATTTTATTTAAAAACTTATTTATATAACTTTTAAATATTTTCTGCTAAATCCGTGCCCTCATTTCTTTTTTTGCTTTTTTTTTTTGTTTATTATATTTTTATTCCATTATTTATTTTTCCTATTTTTAATAGAATTAACTTCCTTTCTTATTTATTACTTCTATGAAACCTAATTTTTCTATTTCTAATATTTTTCCTACTCCTAATTAATTAATAGTTTATTTTTTTAATTTTGGTTTTTTAGTTATCTCCTGTATAAGTTCTATTTGCTTACTTTTTATGTGTTATATAAAATTCATCGATAATTTACAAGTTTAGTGAACAAGTTTTTTTTTCTCTTCATCTTTATTTGATTTCTCTTTATTTGCTAAATAATCGGTTTCCAAAGACAAATACTGAGTTACTTCTTTGTGTTGCATGTCTTAGTCTAAGAGATCAATTTCGTGCATTTGACAAACAAAAACTTATTCAACTTGCCCAATTTTATCCAAAAGACTTCTCCTCTACTGAACTTTTGACACTTGAAGATCAACTTGAGAATTATATTGTAGTCATGTGCTCTAATATTGAATTTTCAGAATTAAATGGCCTTAAAGATTAGGCACAAAAGATGGTTGCGAAAAAACAAGATAAGGTTTTCCCATTAGTTTACTTGCTCTTGACATTGGTATTATTATTATCTGTTGCAACTGCTACTGTTGAAAGAGCATTTTCTGCTATGAATATTGTGAAAACCGAATTATGCAATCGAATGGGAGATCAATGGTTAAATTATAGTTTGCTTGCATATGTGGAGAAATATATTTTTGACAAAATTGATAAAAAAGTTATCATGTAACGATTTCAAGATATGAAGCCTTGTCGAGGAAAATTATAATTTTATTTAGTTTACGTTTTTTTTTTCTTTTTTATTTATTTTAATGATTTCATTAGGATTTTTAAGCATAAAACTATTTGTTTTGCCTAAATATAATATATGTTTTATTTTATTTAAACTATATAATGTTATCAAACATTCGAATATATAAAAACATTATATATTTTTATTACTTTATTTATGTGCCTCCCTTGAACAAATTTTCTAGGTCCGCCACTGCCCAAAGAAGCACAGCGACAGCCCTGGCTGCCTCCTTGGACAGCCCAAAAATTCACGCTCCTTCCTTTCTTAAGCAAGGCAAGATAGAAGCACAAGTGGCTGTGGGAAGTGACAAGAAATCTTGGCCGTCAGAACGTCCGAAGTTAGAAGCGATGTTGGCTGTCACAAGGTCGGAAGTTGGAAGAGATGTTGCACACCTGCTTTGCGTGACAGGTTACACAGTTAGAACATCCACGTTGGCAAGACTTGTTGGCCGTCGACAGTGACAGAATGGACGGTCGGTCGGCAGGAGGGCACTGGTCCACAGCTTGATGCTGGGACAAGCTGCTAGGCGAGAGACGCTCCTACGCGGAAAAGGTTACCAAGGGGTGAGAGGGGTGAAAACGCTGTTTGCTTCTATCATTTTCAAGGGCACCATTTCTTTAAGGGCATTCCTATCCATTCCCATTCTTTTTTATACGATCAAAACCTAAAAGGTTAATTTTGGAGTCCACTTGGTCAAATGGGTCAATTTATATATTTTCCCTAAATTTATACAAAGATATGAGTTAAAGCCGAGCAAGCCAGAAGAAACATTCTTTAAAAGATTATCAAGCAGCCACAAGCAAGTTGTAATCTAACCCCAAAAAAAAAAAAATCTAGTTTGAGCTCATACTAATTTCAAAATTATTAACCTCTTTTTTTTTCTTTCTTTTTTTCCTGTTTTTAGCACTTTTGCTTCTGTTTAATGATTTTTACTTTTGTCAAAATAGCTCGAAAATAGATTGATTCGTCATTATCACATTTGTTGTCAGAGTCATCTCTCATTTGTGCTACACTCTCCTTTTGTTCGTCTTTTTTTTTTAATTATAATTAAATTCAAGTAATAGTTTCTAATTTTCTTTCAATTTATATAGAGGGTAATTTTATATATGTTATATGTATTTTCTGGACTCGCTAAATGGGTTGGTAAAAGCCTGTGAAGGCCCAATCAAGTCAGTCCAAATGCAAAAGCCCATCAGATGAGGCTCAGATGTCAGCTCCAAGTCCAGTAAGCTCCACAGCTCGCCCAGCAATCTTCTCAGCTCGTAGCAATGAGCTAGTATCATAGCCAGGTTGTAGCTCGATCCGCAGTTCTTGCACATAGCTCGCTGTTCAGCGAGTCCAGCTCGAGGTCGCTCAAGACATTAGACAGTATACAGCTCGTTCAGAGCGCAATTAATGCGATATCTTCCAGAACAGGCAGTTACCTAATCTGATCATGATTCTCTCTCCAGAAACGGAAGTTAATTCAAATTCAAATTCAGTCAACCTTATCTCGAGATATTTGGGGCAATTATCTGATTTTACTCCAATTGATTAGGAAGTGTATTTATGATAAAATTCTTTTCCTATTTTATTGCTTCCTAATCTGTAACAACTCTTCCCCTATAAATAGGGGTTAAAATCATTGTAACAAGAGATTGAATATCATACTGTCACTCTGCAGAATTTTAGAGAGACAGCCGTGGACGTAGGCGCACTCGCTGAACCACGTTAAAAACCTTCTGTTCTTTCGTTTGTTCTTGGTTCTTTATTGCTTTCTTCTTGATTTCTGTGTTTTCTCACATTGATTGCAGGTATTGGACATTGAATACTCATCGACTGAATTTCAACGTCGACATTTTGGCGCTAGAGGAAGGGCCCAAACTGCAATCTTTCTCATCTCAGTTTATCGATTTCAGATAACATGGCAAGAACCAGACAAACCAAGTATGTAGGCTCACAGGCTGACCAAGCAGAAAGTCAGCCCAGTCACCATCAACATGATGCGCAGCAAGTGGAAGGCGCACCATTGCATGTAGCAGGAACGTCGTATGGTCAGGTAACCGGTGCGTAGCAAACATGCTACCTTTGCCTCCTCGTCAACCAGTCCCAATCGTCCCGGTGGTTGATGGGCAGCGGGAGTGGTATCAGAGGCAAGAGGCGCTGGAGAACACGGTCAGGCAGCTCACAGAGGCCGTCAATATGTTGGTGCAGGCTTAAGTACAGAACGTACCTAGGGTTGAGATTCAAGCACCAAGGCAAGTGCCCCAACAGCATGAAGCAATGCAGGTGCCTGAAAGGCCAGCAAGGGAAATCCCGCGACCTGCAGGCTCAGTTCGTTCCTCTAACGCGCGCTCTAGAGTTGGAGGCCACCCTATCCGCGAGGAAAGGGAAGTCGCGCGCCCAGTTAGCCTGGTAGTAAAGTCGAGCCAAGATGGACGCCAACGAGCAGAGGTTGGGCATGATAGAGTCAGAGCTGCAGCTTGGAATGTTGATGAGGTGAATATGCGACATGCGGGGTCCATCAGCCTGGGGGTTGACTTGAAGAGCGTGAGAGGTATGACCCAAAGCATCCTTCCCCAAGTCACGACCACAGGAGGAGATACGAGCTCCGAGATCCACAAGTAGAGGAACTCCTCCAAAGGGTCCAACAGTTGGAAGCGCGACCTGGAGTCCCAGAGCAGCGTGGGCGCTATGGGGAAAGGACCTCATTCATAAGGGAAATTGAGACGCAGCCTCTCCCTCCGAGGTTTAAAATGCCAAACATCCAACAGTACAATGGGGACAGTGACCCATATGATCATCTCGACGCTTACAACGTTCAGATGGACCTGCAGACAGGTAATCCAATGGTGAAATGTCGTGTATTCCCAACCACTTTGGGGGACATTCCAAGAACATGGTTCAAGAATCTCCCAGCTCGCAGTGTTGGTAGTTGGGAGGAGTGCCAGCAGAAGTTCGTTGGATAGTACAGGGCATTGAGAAGGCAGCTCGTTCCATCCTGCCACCTAGCTACTATCTTCCAGCGTCAGGGTGAGTTGTTGAAGGAATACATCACCAGGTTTAGACGCGAGGTCGCGAATGTTGAGAATCCGTCATATGAGAGCATATTGACAGCGATCTCAGTTGGGTTGCGAAAGGATGAGAAACTGTACGAAAGCATTTACAAGTCCCAAGTGAATGATCTGAGAGAGTTCTACGAGCGAGCTGCGAAGGAGATTAGGTGGGAAGAGACCTTTGGCCCGAAGAAGCAAAATCAGAAGAATGAAGCGGGCAGTTCCAGCCATCCAAAGAGGAGAAACAATGGCAGGAATGAAGAAGGAAGAAATAGTGGATCAAGCCATCAGATCGCTAAAAAGATGATGAGAGAGCCAAGGTACGAGCGACCTCAACGTCAAGGTCGTTATGAAGGATACAGTGTCCTGACGACTTCACCGGACAGGATTTACGCTGTAGAGAGGAACAGGGAAGATTTTGGGAGTCCCAATCCTTTAAGGGCTCCTGTTCAGCACAGGGATCGGAGCAAGTTTTGTGCCTATCATAATGAGGTCGGGCACAATACTTCAGATTGCTGGGCGTTGAAGGAAGCCATTGAGAAATTGATCAGGAGAGGTCGCTTAAGAGACTATGTGGCAAGACCTGCTGACTCGCAACCTCATCAAGAACGACCTCATCAGCAACCAGCATAGCAACAGCCCCAGCGAGCTCCCGAGCCAGAGCATGAGTCTGCGGTAAGAACCATTTTTACCATTCATGGTGGCCCTCATATCGCAGGTGTTTCTAATAGATCGCATGAGAGATACGTCTGAGAGGCGAATCACACTTACCAGGTCAGCGGGTCGGAGGGACCTGCAAAAAGGGCGAAGACGACCTCAGACGAGATTGTATTCACTGATGAAGATGCTAGAGGTGTGATCTGGCCTCATAGTGATGCGCTGGTTATTTGATCCAAGATCAGTAACATGGAAGTGCGACGCATCATGATAGATACTGGGAGCTCGGTGAATATGATGTATAAGAACTGTTTTGACCAGATGGGGCTAGGAGCAGAGCAATTGAGACCATCCCCAGAGCCTCTATTCGGTTTCACTGGAGATGCTGTTGTACCAGTGGGCCAGATCAAGATGCTGCTTACTCTTGGGGAAGCAGGTCGCCAAGCTACTGTGTTGGCAGATTTTCTGATAATTAACTGCCCATCAGCATACAACATGGTCCTGGGAAGACCTGCTATGAACGAGTTGGATGTGGTTACTTCAACCAGGACCCTCACAGTAAAATTTCCAACCCCTAATGGCATTGGATGTGTTCAGGGGGAACAACACTTGACTAGAAGATGTTATGAACATGCTATTAAGATGGGCATAAGAGGAAAGAAGGTGAACGTGGTCTTAAGGGGCGAGCCACGAGCTATGACTGAGAAAGGAGTCAATCATGACCTGGACCCTCGTGAGGTAGATGCAGACCGAGTTATAGGGCCAGTGGAGGAGTTGGAAGATGTACAAGTCAGCAAGGCAGATCCAGAGAGATGTCTGAAGCTGGGAAGAGGTTTAGCTCCAGAACTAAGAACCCAACTCGCTGACTTCCTGAAGACGAACTTGGACGTGTTCGCATGGAATCATGAGGACATGGTGGGGATAAATCCAAAAGTGATGTCGCACAGGTTGAACATTGATCCTCACTACAAACCAATTCCCCAGAAGAGAAGAGCAATGATGGAGGAACGCTATCTTGCGTTGAAGGAAGAGGTAGATAAGCTGTTGGCGAACAAATTTATTCGAGTAGCTTACTACCCAACCTGGGTCACCAACCTGGTTCTGGTAAAGAGGAAGAATGGGAAGTGAAGGACTTGCATCGACTTCACTGATCTGAACAAGGCGTGCCCTAAAGATAGTTTCCCCTTGCCAAGGATAGACCAGCTCGTGGATGCTACTGTTGGCCATGAGCTCCTAAGTTTTATGGACGCATACTCGGGTTATAACCAGATCCCGATAAACCCCGAGGACGAAGAACATACCTCATTTATGATAGATCGAGGATTATACTGCTACAAGGTGATGCCATTCTGGCTGAAAAATGCAGGAGCGACCTACCAACGCTTGGTAAACATGATGTTTGAAGAGCAGATTGGAAAGACCATGGAGGTCTACGTTGATGACATGCTAGTAAAATCCAAGCAGGTGGGTGATCATGTGCGCGACCTCTGGGAGATGTTTCAGATTCTGATGAGCTATCAGATGAAATTGAATCCACACAAGTGCGCATTTGGAGTAGCTTCTGGGAAGTTTCTGGACTTCATGGTCAACAGTAGAGGTATTGAAGTCAATCTTGAGAATATCAAAGCACTGATCGACATGAGGTCACCAACTAGAGTGAAAGATGTGCAGAGCCTTAATGGCCAAGTCGCGGCACTAAGCAGGTTCATTTCGAAAGCCACGGATAAATGCATCCCATTATTTGACATTTTGAAGAAGGCAAAAAGCTTTGAGTGGACCGAGCAGCGTGAAGTTGCCTTCCAGCAGTTGAAGGGATACATGGGGCGAGCTCCCCTCTTTCTAAGCCCAAAGAAGGGGAAAGGTTAATTCTGTACTTGGGAGTGTCTCAACAAGCTTTGAGTGCTGCATTGGTGAGAGAAGAAGAAAAGACGCAGCTTCCAGTATATTATGTAAGTAAAAGGCTGCAGGATGCTAAAACCAGGTACACGCAGATGGGAAGCTCGCTTATTGCCTGGTGGTCGCATTGAGGAAGCTGCGACCTTACTTTCAAGTTCATACAGTCGAAGTCCTCACCCAGTATCCATTGAAGCAAGTTCTGCAAAAAGCGGACACCTCAGGTCGTTTGTTGAAATGGGCAGTGGAGCTCACACAGTTCGATATCCAGTTTAAGCCGAGGACGGCTATCAAAGCTCAAGCTCTGGCAGATTTCATTGCAGAGTTTACATGACCTGTGGATGATGAAGTTGAATCTTCTGAAGGTCCGACTTGGGAGCTTTATGTTGATGGGTCATCTAGCGAACAGAGAGCTGGAGCTGGGATTCTACTGATCAGTCTTGAAGGCCACAAGATCCTTTGTGCCTTAAGGTTTGGTTTCTAGGCAACAAACAATGAAGTTGAATATGAAGCGCTGCTCGCAGGACTACGTCTAGCTAGAGAGATACGAGCTGAACGACTAAGGGTCTTCAGTGATTCGCAACTCGTGGTCTATCACATATTGGGGGAGTATCAGACCAAGGGACCAAAGATGGCCCTTTACCTCCAGAAAGTCCATGAGTTGCTAGGTGTGTTTCAAAGGTACGAGGTGAAGCAGATCCCACAAACTCAGAACTCACATGCAGATGCATTAGCTCGCCTTGCGACCACGTGAGATGCAGACTTTTTAGGGGCAATCCCAGTAGAGTTCCTACTAGCCCCAAGTACATAGGAGAAGAGTGTGATGATGGCAATCATTGTGCAGCCTGATTCTTGGATGAGCCCAATTCTCAATTATTTGCAGGATGGAAAGCTGCCAAGTAACAAGCTGGAAGCACGGCGTCTGCGAGCTAGAGCAGCAGATATTGCATCTATGATGATGCGCTGTACAAGAAGGGGTTCTCAGCTCCCCTTTTAAGATGCATTGATGGCCCAGAGTGTGAAATAGTGATGAGGCAGATACACGAAGGCCATTGTGGAAATCATGCTGGGGGGCTCTCCTTAGCTCAAAAGGCACTTCGTCAGGGTTTTTATTGGCCCGCCATGAGGCAGGACGCTATCGACTTAGTAAAAAGGTGTGATAAGTGTCAGAGGTTTGCCCAAGTTCCACGAGCTCCACCAGCTTATCTTCAACAGATGGTGAGCCCGTGGCCCTTTGCAATATGGGGAATGGATTTGATCGGGCCTCTACCAATGGCTCGTGGAAGATGCAAGCATGTTGTGGTCGCAGTTGACTATTTCACTAAGTGGGCAGAAGCAAAGGAGTTGGCAGAAATCTCCACAACGAAGATTGAGAAGTTCGTGTGGAGTAATATCATTTGCAGGTTTGGGGTTCCACAGCAGAACGTGACAGATAATGGGACTCAGTTTAGCAGTGACCAGTTTCTCAAGTTTTGTAGCGATCTGAAGATAGTCAAGAGCTTCTCAGCAGTGGACCATCCACAAGCCAATGGCCAAGTTGAAGCTGTGCATAAAATTATAAAGCAAACCTTGAAGATGAAACTGGAAGCAAAGAAGGGAGCATGGGTAGACGAGCTTCAGAAAGTATTATGGGCTTACAGGACCACAGCTCGCAGTTCCACAGGCGAGACACCTTTCTCAATGGTTTATGGGTCTGAGGCCATGATCCCGGCTGAGTTAGAAGTCACCTCGCAACGAAGAGCGACCTTCGATCCAAATGACAATGATCAGCTACTCACTGCAAACTTAGATTTGCTTGAAGAAGCCAGGGAAACAGCCAGGTTAAGAGTAGCTGTCTATCAACAAAGAATTGCGAGGTACTATAACAAGAATGCTCGAATCCGCAGCTTCAATGTGGGAGATTTGGTACTACGCCTTATTATGCCTGGAGCTCGCAAACCCAGTGATGGGTCCTTAGGCCCAAATTGGGAAGGACCTATATCATCAAGGCAAACTTGGGAAATAGAGCTTATCATTTGACCAACATGAATGGAGCGGAGGTCCCTCGAGCTTGGAATGCTGAGCATCTTCAACCATATTTTCAGTAACTTTATTTGTTACCCATGATTCAACATTATAATAAGAAATGAAAGCTCCATTTTCCCTCATGATGTGCATTATTTCTCTAAGTTAACAGGCTCTGTGCTGATTAGCTCGCTGCCCGCTAAAAGAAAAAGAGCCTAAAAAGCAGGAGAGGTGACGACCTCCTGCATAGCTCACTTAAACTAAAAGAGTCTAAAAAGTAGGCGAGGTTGTGTACCCCTGCATAGCTCGCTAAAAAAGAGCCTAAAAAGCAGGCGAGGTGACGACCCCCTACATAGCTCACTTAAACTAAAAGAGCCTAAAAAGCAGGCGATGTGACAACCCTCATGCATAGCTCACTTAAACTAAAAGAGTCTAAAAAGCAGGCGAGGTTGTGTACCCCTGCATAGCTCGCTAAAAAAAAGCCTAAAAAGTAGGCGAGGTGACGACCTCCTGCATAGCTCACTTAAACTAAAAGAGCCTAAAAAGTAGGCGAGGTGACGACCCTTTGCATAGCTCATTTAAACTAAAAGAGCCAAAAAGCAGTTGTGGCTAAGTGCCCCTGCATAGCTCGCTAAAAGAAAAAGGGGCCTAAGTAGGTGTGGTTATGTACCCCTACATAGCTCGTCAACATTTCAATATGGCAGAAAAGGTTCTGATCAATTACAAGATTTTATTAACTGATTGAATTAAGCGATTGCTTTAATTATTATCAGATTTTGAGCTCGTTAACGATTAGCTCGCATGAAGATATAAAATGAAGATCATAAAATATGTGACCACAGATGTAATAACTCAAGCACATTCAATACGGAAGAAATAATGAAAGAATTTTCATTAAGTCTAAAAGTTCTTTACAAATCGATGATTGAAAAATACAAGTACAAAAGATAAACTGCTAGCTCTGAGCTGGAGGATCTGGGCTAAAGAGGGAGTCCTCACGAAGAGAAGGAGACGTGCTAGGAAGCTCGAGGTCGCCAGCGGGCTCAGTTTGAGAGGTCGCACCAGGCACCTCCGTTGCCGAAAGGACTGCATCAGTTGAGGATGAGGCAGCCCTTGCCTTGAACTTTTCTACAGCTTCAAGTCCCACATCCCCAAAGATAGAAAAATCCATCTCCGGATGGGACATCCACAGCGTATAGAGAAAGTTGAGGCCTGTTTTTTCCTCAGCCTCATCCTTTGCTTCAGCGACCTGCATCTTTAGTTCCTAAGCAGATTTTTCTTTGAAGACCATCAGCTCTTCGAAAGCATCATTTGCATGGCGATTGATGACCTCGACTTCTTCCTTCATAGCTTCTATTTGCTTCTCTGCAGCCTCAGCTCGCTGAATTACCTCCCCCACTTGTTGCCTAAGCACCTCAGCTCGGTGCTCAGCCTCTTCAGCCCGTTGAGCAGCAGCTTCCGCTTTTTCAGCTCGCTTTTCAGCCGCCTCAGCTCGCTGCACCGTGGCCTGAATTTGTTTCCTAAGGACCTCGATCTGACTCTCTGCAATCCCAACCCGATTTTCGACCTTTTCGGCCCGCTGTGTTGCAGCCTCCACTCTCTCAACTTGTCTTTGAGCCAGTTCGGCCCGTTGCTCAAACTGCCTCAGCTCCTCTCTCACTTTGTGTAGCTCATTCCTAAACGTGTCGCATTCATTTCCCATTCTTCGCAGAGCTTCTTCGGCGGTCTGTCTAGCATTATTCGCTGCAGCTAACTGTGCCTCATGGTCCTCTGTGGTTTTCTTAGCCAAGTGTGCTATCTCCTCATTAGCAGCCTCTAGCTCGTTTTCCAGCTTCATTATTCGGTCCTTAGTGGCATTTGTCTCCCTCTTTCGCTTCATTGCAGCAAGGGCGCCCTGAAAATTCTACAAGTTAATATGCGATAAAGTAAAGAGGCCAGAAGATAAAGAAAAATGACTTACCAACATGGAATGAAGAGCTGCGAACTCGTCTAGGTCCGTGCCCCTAAGGGACCTATTCTCTAAGACCCTTGCATGAGTGAACATAATTGATATCCAGTTGTCGAGGAAGGAAGTTAAATATCTCCCCCCAGGTCCAACCTCGATGTTTGGTCTTGTTGGCGAAGGAGTCCTCTCAACCTCCGGGACATCAGGCTCCTCACTCCGGTAAACATTACGTCGCGTAAGAAAGGTACGTCTAGTTATTCTCTTGCTGGTACCAGCTCGGGTTGCCTGGGGAGCAACCTCAGAAGGAGCATCCCCTTCTCCAGGTTGCGAGCTGGAAGCTGGAACCAACTGAAGATCTGTTGTTGTTTTTGGAGGTGGTACCTCGCTTGGGGCAGCGACCGAGAGAGTTTTTGCTTCAGCAGGTCACTTGGAACGCTTTGAAAGAGCAGTTGGAAAGGCTGAGGTTTCAGCTGGTCGCTTTGCTGGAGCTGCTGAAGGGGCTGAAGTTTCAGCAGGTTGATCAGAAGGGAACTCCAACAGAGCAAGTTTCTTCTTTTTAGCTGGAGCTCGTCCAGTGGAAGGAGCAGGAATTGAAGAAGCAGTTTTTCGAGATGCACCCACTGGTGGAGTGCGAGCTGGAGTAGGTAATGGAGCCTCTGAGACAGTTGTGTGATGTGAGGAGGGGGATGAATCTACTTGTACAATGGGGGCTGCGCGAGCTTGAGCTTTTTCTGCCCGAACTGGAGCAGGAGCTGATGCTGTCTTTGCTCGCGAGAAGGAGGTGCGAGCTGGAGCTGATTGGGAATCAAATGTATCCCTTACCCTAACAGGAACATCGAGAATGGAAGGAAGCTCACGTTTTCCTATGTTCGATATGTCATTCTTACTGTCGATGAATGGAGAATCCTCAAGAGGAGCAAGGCCGTAAGCCTGAAGAAGAGCAGTATCAAATTTGCTGCTTATGCTCGCTTCATCCGAGTTCGCGAGCACTTCAAGAGCCCTCTTCTCCTCGCTGCTGAGAGGAAACTTGTCCATTTTGAGATCTAAAAAAAAAAAAAAATAGTAATAATAATAATAATAAATAAATAAATAAATGGTTAAAATTATTATTATTTTAAGCCCGCTAAAGATCTCCTTTATCTACTTGGTTCCAGAACGAAACTGAAGTTTTTAAGACATGCGAGAGAAGGGCAGGAGACATAGAACCAGCTCGCTTTATATTTTCCAACGTTGGACTTGCTCTTTGTTTCTCCTTGGGGCAAAAGTTTCTTATAGTCAGACGGATGAGCTATGAGGTAGTAAATGCCCTCTGACGTTCCCTTCTGTAAAACGCTCAAAGCTTTGATGCTATAAAACTACTGTATGATTTTTGGAGTTAGGGGAGGAAGATTATTTTTAAGGAAGGCTAGGGTTAGCGAAGTCAGCTACGCGTATGAGTTCGGTGTCAGCTGGAACGGCGCGAGCTTGACAGCGTTCAAGAATTTGATCAAATAAGAAGGAACTGGGAATCTTAGCCCGTGTTCCAGATGCTGAGTGTTGACAGCAATATACCCCCGCGAAGGATAGCCTGCATGTTTTCTTGAAGTGGATGACATCGCGGGACAGCCTCTGGGGATATGGAATTGAAGAGCGATCCCCTCTAGTTCGGAAACTTCTATGGAAGATGGATCATTCATATAATTTGGGGCTTGACCTATGGAGAAACGATCTGCGAGCTAGCAGTCAACAGGTGCCTAATCCAACAGTTAGCATGCATAATAGGCCACAAACAGTAATCAGATCGCAGATAAATATGCCACAAGATCGAATCAACAGAATTTGAAAAGTCATGTTCGACAAGAAACCTAGAATAGTGAAAATTCAACAACATGACATATTCAAACCATTTGGACACAGTAATGGCAAAGTCTTAACAGCAACAATATAATGTATTCAAACCGTTAAGGCAAAAAATAAAGGGCAAACACAATACAACATCAACTCAACAAAAATAAACAAAAAAACTGAAAGTTTGAAGAAAGAAATCAGAAGCTTACCGTGAATCTCTTATTAGAATGTAAGAACAGCGATTGGAAATGTTGATTTCGCGAAAAATCAGTGAGTTTTCTGAACTTGGTTGCTTGGTTGCTTCGAGAGAAAATGACAGATGAAAAAGAAAAAATGAAAAGGCTCCACCAGTTATATAGGTGAACGAGCTCGAACCCTAACCGTCGGATCTTTGTGTTATGTAACCGTCATTAATCTAATGGTGCAGCGCGAGGTACGACTTTATAATCATGTAGCCGTCAGTTGAAAGACGTGCGTATTTAATGCACGTGTAAGGGACGTGCCAATATTGTTTCAGTTACCTCTTGCATGATCGCCACGTGTCAAAACTGATAAGATAGAATTTAGATGGGCGGGAAAACAGTAATTCAAGTTAGCATACCAAGGAAGCTAGCTTTTACCAGCGAGCTCAAAGCTCCCAGTTCGTAGAACGAACTGAGAGCTGGGAGACTAATGTTATATGTATTTTCTGGACTCGCTAAATGGGCTGGTAAAAGCCTGTGAAGGCCCAATCAAGTCAGCCCAAATGCAAAAGCCCATCAAATGAGGCCCAGATGTCAGCTCCAAGTCCAACAAGCTCCACAACTCGCCCAACAATCTTCTCAGCTCGTAGCAACGAGCTCGTATCACAACCAGGTTGTAGCTCGATCTGCAGTTCTTGCACATAGCTCGCTATACAGCGAGTCCAGCTCGAGGTCGCTCAAGACAATTGACAGTATACAGCTCGTTCAGAGCGCAATTAATGCGATATCTTCCAGAACAGGCAGTTACCTAATCTGATCATGATTCTCTCTCCAGAAACGGAAGTTAATTCAAATTCAAATTCAGTCAACCTTATCTCGAGATATTTGGGGCAATTACCTGATTTTACTCCAATCGATTAGGAAATGTATTTATGATGAAATTCTTTTCCTATTTTATTGCTTCCTAATCTGTAACAACTATTCCCCTATAAATACAGGTTAAAATCATTGTAACAAGAGATTGAATAGCATACTGTCACTCTGTAGAATTTTAGAGAGAGCCGTGGACGTAGGCGCACTCGCTGAACCATGTTAAAAATTCTCTGTTATTTCGTTTGTTCTTGGTTCTTTATTGTTTTCTTTTCGATTTCTGTGTTTTCTCACATTGATTGTAGGTATTAGACATTGAATACTCGTCGACTGAATTTCAACGTCAACAATATAAAACATGTATTCTTCATTCATTACTCCATACTTGACAATAGCCATCTAGTACTTCAGCCCCACTTGAAAAAACAAAGACAACAACCTCCTGCATCAGATTACTTAAAACAAAATAAATAAATAAAATAAAAAATTGATGAAGTTCCAAACTTCATTATTTTATAATGATTAGCGATCAGGACCTCCGGAATTTTAAATTTGGGAACCGAAGTCGTTTACCCACATAATATCTATTAGCAACCCATATTACAATTTACCCACGTAATTGTATTTTTTAAAACAAATTATATTTGACATGATTTGATCGAATGTACTTATTAATAATAGGATGTGTTCTATAGAAGTCGCATTTGGCGTTCTTACAGCTAGCTAGTAAATTGTTCATATGTTTGAATTCTTGAAAACCGACAACCAGAGCCACTGTTTGAAAGGCTGTTCAAGGAGAGAGAGCGAACTGAAAGTGGTAGCTAAAAGTTGGTTGTTTTCCTCATGTTAAACTCAGAGATTTGCCAAAAAGAAACCACTTGATTTTTTGAAGTCAATAATTTAAGGATTGTTGATAGCCATTGCATATCAAGAATGTAGCTAGAAAATCCTAGTTAACTGAATAAGTTAATATCTCAAAATTTATAAACATGTGAGGATCGATGGTATAAATAAGAAATCAGCATTTTGTATTCAAATTGCAAACGGTAAACAATTTTTTTGAATCACAAATATTAACAATCTTTTGCGTGTATATAAAATGACAAATAAAAAGTATCGTAAAAATATGCATAAACTAGAGATTTTTAAACGGGTCATTTTGGAAAATAAGTTTAGAGATAAAAATGGTCTGTAACTTGAGAATTTAAATAATTTATGTGTTTGAATAAAGAGTTTTTTGTTTTTTATTTTTTGCGAATTACTACAACAAAAAAATTTATATGACTTATATTTCTACTTTATCTTTTACTGATCATGTAAATTCTAATATCTTCTTTGCACAGTTAGATTACATGAAGTGATTAGACTATAGAGGATCTATTAAAACTTTGACATGCTAACAGAATGCATCATATGCAAGATTTAATGAAAGAATTGACAAGTCAAGCGGACAGGATTGACATAGTCATACAAATATATGAAATGGACCTAGAAAATTTGGTTTCTGTCAGTATAATTAATTATACAAGTCATCCTCCGGACAACTCATACCAAATAATCATTGCATAAGAAGGTGGCTAGAACCAACCTCACCTAATTACATTAACACGATCAAAAGAGTTGACTGTAGCAATACTCATAACTGTTAATATCTAAGACAACAAAGCACAATATTGTTATCCCACTCCATTTAAACAAACACACAATAACTTGTGAGTCTGTGACTATATGGCTGAAATACTTGTCTCTTGTATCGTGCAAGCTCTCTTGGGTAAGCTAGGATCCCTTCCTTATCAAGATGTTTTCTTGCTTCGGGGTGTCAAAAATGACCTACAAAAGCTCGAGACAATCTTAGGCTCTATCAAAGCTGTTCTATTAGATGCAGAGGAACAACAGTTTCATAACCATCAAGTGAGAGTTTGGCTAGAACAGCTTAAAGATGTCTGTTATGATGCAGAAAATGTTTTGGATGCATTCGAGGTGGAAGCTCTACGAAGAGAAGTAATAGTAAAGCGAGGAAGCATGCCGAAAAAGGTACGCAACTTTCTCTCGCAACCAAAATCACTTGCTTTCCATTTTCAGTTAGGCCAGAAGATTAAGGAGATTAGAAAGAAGCTAGATGAAATTGCAGTGAACAAAGATAAACTTTCTTTCATTGATAGAGTTAATCATAATAGAATTAATGCTCGTCGGGATAAGGAAACACACTCATTTATGGTTGCTTCAGAGATTATTGGAAGAGATAAAGATAAAGAAGGCATAATAAAATTATTGATGCAAGCAGGTGATGGTAAAAATGTCTCTGTCATTCCTATTGTCGGACTTGCAGGTCTTGGAAAAACTGCGCTTGCGAAATTGGTATTTAACGATAGGAGGATAGATGAATATTTCGACATGAAATTGTGGGTATGTGTCTCAAATGATTTTGTTGAGAAAAAAATAATAACAGATATTGTCAATTCTGCAACTGATCAAAAGTGTAGTGACATGAACATAGATCAATTGCAAAAAGTGTTGCGGAATGTTTTAGATGGTAAACGATATTTACTTGTTTTGGATGATGTGTGGAATGAAGATGTCAACAAATGGGTTGACTTTAAAAGTCTACTGTCAAATGGAGTCGATGAAAGTAAGATCTTAGTAACTACTCGCACTAGTCGAGTAGCCTCAATCATGGGCACAATGAGAGGTTATGGTGTTGGTGGATATCGGTTAGAAGGCCTTCCATACGAGAGTTGTTTGTCCTTATTTTTGAAATGTGCATTTAAAGAAGAAGATAGGGATCCAAACCTCAAAAAAATTGGAGAAGAAATTGTGAGAAAATGTGGAGGTGTTCCATTAGCAGTGAAAACATTAGGAAGTTTGCTTTATCCATCCAATAATGAAAATGATTGGAAGTACGTAAGAGATAATGAGCTTTGGGATTTAGAGCAAAATGAAGATGACATTTTACCTGCTTTAAAACTAAGTTATGACCAATTACCACCATACTTGAAGCAATGCTTTGCCTACTGTTCAATCTTTCCAAAGGATTTTGAGTTTGATAGTCTTTTTCTCGTTCAAGCTTGGATGTCTAATAACCTTTTGCATTCTCATAATTATAATGGAAATGAAGAGTTGGAAGATGTTGGTATGCGGTATTTGAGGCAGTTGGTGTCAAGATCTTTCTTCCAAGATTTTAAACAACTACCAGGTGGCTATTTCACCTTTAAAATGCATGATCTAATGCATGATCTTGCAGTATCCGTAGCAAAAAATGAGTGTGCAATAGTGAATTCCCCACCGCAAATTTCTTCAAAAAATGTAAGACATTTGTCATTTTTTGATGATAATACCTTTGAAGGCGGTCTTCCAAGCTCCTTGTCTAACTTGGGTCATTTGAGAACCATCTTCTTTCCATTTTATGACGTCAAGCCTAGCCAATCATTTATTGAATCATGCATCTCGACATTCCCATTCTTACGGATGTTAGAGATAAGACATTCTGATATAGCATTGTTACCTAAGAAGCTTGGTAATTTGAGGCATTTGAGATACCTCCACTTAGGAGAGAACAATAAAATTAAGAAACTCCCAAACTCCATCTACAAGCTACAGAGTTTGCAGACTCTATCACTTGAAGGATGTAAACAGTTACAAGAGTTGCCTAGAGACATAAGATACCTAGTTAGTCTCAGGGCGCTTTTGTTCACCTCGAATCAAAAGCGTTTGCTAGAGAATGGAATTGGACGCTTGAATTCTCTTCAGTTCTTGCAAATAAGTTCATGTAGAAATCTAGAACAATTATTTGAAGACATTGGCGGCCTCAAATCACTTCGGACATTGATAATTGTTGAATGTCCAAGCTTACTATCGTTACCACGTGGTATGAAATACCTAAGCTCATTGGAGAATTTATGTCTTTGGAAATGTGAAAAGCTTAATATGGAAATGGGAGAGAAAGACGCTCATCAAGACCTCATCGACAGCGCAAGACCTCACCTTAGAACTCTTTCTATTGGAGGTTTACCACAATTGGTGGAGTTG
>CM034467.1:18612305-18750508 GCA_019925255.1 Litchi chinensis | reverse complement strand
AAATTCTGAAGTTGAATAGCCAAGATAACTAATTAAGCATATGTTTCAACTACTCAAGGTCAAAAGTCATTAGTCAAAACAAATTTCAAACCCTCTCTAAAGGCCAAACATTCAGCCAAAAAAGTGGAAAGAAACTCGACATCTTCATAGATAGAGCACACTTGACCTTCTCAAGGTGATCACAGACTAGAGCTCCAATCCCTACATATCCAATTGCATTATTTATAGCTACATCTACATTTAGTTTAAGAGAGCCCCTATTTGGAGGTTGCCATTTAACTTGCAGAGCAAGAGAAATTACAACCGAGGAGTCCCTATAGATAATTTATCTTCTAATACTCAAATAATTAAGAATGAGCATGTAATTTGAACTACTTATAGAAATCTGTCCATCTTTTTCGTTTTTACTACAAATAATAAATTGAAGTTTTAATGATCTAATTGTCATCATTTTTTGCGTTTCTATCATGATAATATAAGCATCAACATCATAAGTGTGCAGCTTGCGATAAGACCATTGCCCATGCCATTTTTTGGTGTCCTAAAGTCAAGAAAATTTGGGAGAGTGTTGATTGTGGGTATTTGTTGTCCAGATTTTCCAATTTGGATGTGTTGGCTGTTCTCCATGGCATTTCTCAGCTAATATCCTCTGAAAATTTATCTCGTCTATGTATGGTGATATGGAGCCTTTGGCGTCATCGAAATCTTAGCATTTTTGTTGAAGGCAAGTATGATATTCAGGAAATGGTGCATCGCGCTTTTGTTTTGCTGTCTGATTTCCGCCAGGTACAGCAGGCTCTTCGTTCCAACTGTGCTGTGGCTCCAGTTTCTCCTGTGTCAAATTGGAATCCCCCTACTGTTGGATGTTTGAAGCTTAATTCTGATGTCGCAATTCGATCTTCCAACTCAAGTATCGGAATTGGGGTGGCTATTCGAGACCATGATGGAAGAGTGCGGGCTGCACTGGCGAAACCTTTAGCTGCAAATTTTTCTGCAGAAGTCGGAGAATGGATGGCGCTTCGGGAAGGCCTCCTTTTAGCTTCCAGATTGAGCATTCGTGTGGATTTCTTGGAGGTTGATGCTGCGAATGTTGCTAGAAAAGTGTTTGAGCATAGTAGAGGCCTTGATGTTTCAGACTTGGTAGCTGAAGATGTTCGAGAGCTTTGCTCTGTGGTTGGCGCTAGGAGCTGCCAAGCTGTTTCCAAGTCTGGAAATCAGCTGGCACATAAGCTAGCTGGCCTTGCTGCTTGTTCCTCTCAGGAGATGCTGTGGGAATTTGTTAATGTTTCTGATATCTTCCCAAACTGGTTGGGTTGTTAATGATAATTACTTATTTTCAAAAAAAAAAAAAAAATCATAAAAATCATCTTCCATATTAGATTAGTGTGGAATAATCAACCTTCATTTTATATTAATTAATTTTAGATTAAAATAAAGTGACATAGACCCAATTACAAATTTTAATTGAAAACATAATTTTTTTTTTTTTTTTTCATTTGAAAAAATTGGGGCAAATTAGATTGGGGCACCTTGACAAATTGCTTAATTACAGAAAAAAATAAGTTTTGTTATGATGGTATAAAAGTTTAAATGACTGTGTTGCTTGACGGTAGTTTCGCAGTTGTTATGAGCACTTAAGTCTTCATAAATATAATTTAGTAAAAAGAATACAACGGTTACTTAACTTATTGTTCATCTATGACTAGCATGTCAAATGCCATAGCAGTTAAAAAGAACATAGTGATTATTTAAATTATTGTTTTACTATTAGTATATCAAATGCCATTCAAATTCTATTACCAAGTATGGAAGAATATGAAATTTTAAGACAATGAAATCCAAATTTTAATAATTTTAATAAGCAATAAGTGGATGTGATGATGAGATAAACTTTTGAAATTACTTTCGAACCCACCCAAAGCATTTTATTTTTATTTAACCTTGTCTTATATGGGGCACGACGAGACATGGTGACCTCACATGGTTGAGTTTTTTGAATTTCTTACATATATAGGTAAGATTTGAGAAATTAGCCACTGACAAGATAAAGGAATGATTTAATAACCTTTCATACAATTCTAAAACTTAAAATGTTACCTCATCAAAAAATTAATGTTAGCCCAAACACCATCTCTTTAGTGGTTTTCATTTTAAAATTTATATAGCAAAACAAGATTTGATCATCTTGAAAATTATAATAATTCGTTATTGAGTAATATAAACATAAATAACATAGCAACCCTTGAATTCAAGAAAAATATCACAAATGAAATTCCTTTTGAAAGTTTCATATAGCGAGGCAAGTTTTCATACTCTTGGAAGTCATAATAACTCCAAGAGCAACAAAATTGGATTCACATGTGTTTCAGATAAGTAAACAAGGGTCACCTCCAACAATTCAATTCCAATACATATATATATATATATATATATTTGGAATTCATTTTCTTAAAATTTCAAATTCTTCCATGTTCAACAATAGAATTTGAATGGCATTTGACATGCTAGTATAAGAACAATACGTTAAATAATCATTGTATCCTTTTAAACTTTATGATATTTGACATGCTAGCCGTAGAACAATAACTTATTGTTCTACAATAATTAAATAACCATTTTGTTCTTCTTACCAAATTTTATTTGTAAGGACTTAAGTGCTCATAACAACTGTGAGGCTACCACCAATCAACGCAGTCATTTAAACTTTTCTGCAATCATAGCAAAACTCATATTTTTTTCTGTAATTAAGCAGTTTGTCAAGGGTACCATATTCTAATATGCCCCAATTTTCAAATGAAAAATAATAAATATATAAATATATATATATGTTTTCATTTTACATTTATAATTGGGTCTATGTCACTTTATTTTAATTTAAAATTAATCAATATATTATGAAGGTTGATTACTCCACACTGATTTAATATTGAAGATGATTTTCATGATGTTGATGCTTATAATATTATGATAGAAAGGGCAAAAAATATGACAATTTGATCATTGAAACTTCAATTTATTATTATTTGCAGTAAAAGCAAAAAAGATGGATAGATTTCTGTAAGTAGTTCAAATTACATGCTCATTCTTATGAACAAAATTCACATTCCAAGTCTTCCTGAAAGCTACATTCAATCATCTGAGTAATAGAGAAAGAGAGGCCTCTGGTAAATTAACAATGTCAATCAATATCTGCACATCAGAATCTATTGAACAGCTTCATTTTATAATTTACCTATCAATGCCTTCAATCTTGTCTTCTACTTCAGAGTACAACTGCCTCAACTTCTCAATGTTGTCCTCTGAAGTTTCCCAATAACCTCTTCCATTAGCCTCCAAGAATGTCTGCACCAACTTCCTGAATGAGTTTGGATTGGTACTCATGAGCCTCTTCAGCATTTCCTCATCTTTGATGAAAGTAGTGTTGGCCTCTTCATATACCCAGTTGTCAACTTGGCCTGAAGTTGCACTCCACCCAACTGTATTTGTAAGCCGCTTCTCGATTTCCCTGGACACCCCGGTAGCCACTAGACATCATTCCTTCATACCACTTGGGGTTTCAACAGCTTGGTTCTTGCATCAAGTCGAACAGTCTCAGCAAGTGTCCGAACCTGGACAGTAACGATTTGAATGAGTTTAGTAAAGAAGCCTCCTTGGAATTTAAGACTTGTCAGCATTTGTGAGTTAGTGAATTGCAAGCAATGTAATTATATCTGAAAATTTTTAAGGTCTGAATGCATGTTTTCAACTTAAGTGCAAAGAACAAGTTTGCATTATTTACCTGAGCATTGGCTGTGGTGGTGTCAGCAATGTATGCGCTAGGTTTCTTTCCGTCTTTCCTCAAGTTCTGAACCAAATTGGTCGGGTCTGAGTCAAAGTAGTGGCTCACATCAGTGAGTGAGATTTCTGAGGAGTCGAGGTTTTGGAATGTGGCATCAGCTGTGCTTAAGGCCATCTCGAAAACTTTTCTTTTCTCAGCCATGCCTGCACCAGGTGCATCACAGTCAAAGGCAAAGGACTTCCTGCTTAAGTACATGTCTTGAAGTTGTTTCTCATCATTCCATGATGAATTCTCAACAGCGAGATTTATGTTGGAAGAATAGGATCCTGACGCATTGGAGAAGACTCGAGTTGCAGCTTCTCGGACTCCAATACCCAGAGATTCAGCTTGCTCAAGAGCATGCTTCCTGACATAGTTTTGATCTGCTGGTTCATCTAGTTCAGCAACCATCTTCACCGCCCGGTCAAGGAGGTTCATCTGCATACAAGACATAATTTCAAAGAAACAATGATCAGAAAAACAACGAGCTACACGACATAATAAAACCAAGGCATAGGTAGAAACTGAATAATCAAAATGTTTTAACTTTAGTTGATGATTGAGTATTGTTAAACTTTGTCTATAATCTACAGATCTAAGTTAAAAACACTTGATTCTACATGTCATATTATTAAGGCAATTAGACTTCATATATTACCATGTATTTGACAATACAAAAACTGAAAACATACGAGGAACATGGAAAGAATGGGTACCTGATTTATGAAAAGGTCTCTGAAAACTCCCGAACAATTAACAACAACATCAATCCTAGGCCTTCCAAGCTCTTCAACACTAACTGGCTCCACCCGATTGACTCTACCAAATGTATCAGCCACAGGTCTCACCCCAATCATCCACAGAACTTGAGCCAAAGATTCACCGTATGTTTTAATATTGTCTGTTCCCCACAGCACAAGTGCAACTGTCTCAGGATAGTTTCCCCCATTGTCAACTTTCTGTCTCTCAATTAGCCTGTCCACAACTACTTTTGCACTCTGCATTGCTGCTGTTGTTGGAATAGCCTGTGGATCCAGTGCGTGAATGTTCTTTCCCGTTGGCAAAACTTTTGGGTTCCTGATAGGGTCACCACCAGGACCTGGCTCCACATATTTGCCCTCCAAAGCTTGTTTAAGACTTCCCAACTCATTGTCAGCCACAACCAACTTCAGACACTCTCCAAGGAATTCAAACAATGTTCTCAGCTTATCTCTATCTGCCCGGTAAAACTTTGTGTTTGACAAATACTGAATCCATGGTTCATTGATACCAAATCCGAGAATTGAGCTCAACTTATCAGCCACATCCACAACTTGACCCTTCTTGTTAGTCGTTCGTTCCACAAAAGCCGTAATGGCTCCACGTGATGCTTCAGTTATTTGCCGAAGAAGCTCTACATCCTTTAATATTCCCTTGTCACTTCCCCTATAGATATCCTCTATGTCCCTTCCAACAGTCTCAGCTAGTATAGAAGGCAGTGACGAAATTTCATCTTCAGGACGGTCCAATGCAGCAATGTTAACCAGTGTCGCAACTGCTTCCAAGGCAGATGGAGGTTCACCAATGACATGAAGCCCGCATGGCAGTAGCCTGGACTCGATCTCCATGATTTTTGCATATACTTTTCCGACCACAAGATCTCGTTCCTTGGCTGGGATTTCCTCTCCCTCATCTGGAAGATTCACATCTTTGTCGAGATTGCATTGTCTAGCTGTGCTGATAATGGAGCTCACAATCTGTGGCCCACGGCCTGTGTCTTTAAGTGATTGGTACGAGGAGATGAGCTCGCTCAACTGCTTGAGGCCCTTGTAAAGCCCAGCATTTTCAGCTGGAGGGGTCAAGTAGCTTATGGTATTGGCATAGCTCCGACGTTTGGCAATTGTTGCTTCTGAGGGGTTATTAGCTGCATAGTAATAGACATTGGGAATATTCCCAATAAGACTGTCAGGGTAACACACATCACTCATTCCTACCTGCTTTCCAGGCATGAATTCAAGTGAACCATGAGTGCCAAAATGAAGAACAGCATCAGCTTCGAAAATTTTCTCAACAAAGGAGTAGTAAGCTGCAAATCCATGATGTGGACTAGCTGATTTGGAGAAAAGTAGCCGCATAGGATCACCTTCATAACCAAAGGTGGGCTGGACCCCAATGAAGACATTTCCATACTGTTTTCCATACACCAAAAGGCTCTCTCCATCAGAATTTAAGTTTCCAGGAGGTTTTCCCCAGTTCTCCTCTAGTGCTGAAGCATAGGGAGTTAAGCTTTGATACTCTCGGACACCCATTTTGTAGGCAACATTCAGACTTGGACTACTAAATTGAGCCTCTTTATCATGAATAATCTCTTCAATTAAGGCTTCAGAAGTTTCTGGGAGGCCCTCAACATTGTAACCATCTCTTTGAAGATCTTTTAGGACTGAAAAGATTGATGAAAAGACATTAAGGTAGGCAGCTGTTCCGACATTTCCTTTGTCTGGAGGGAAACTGAAGACAGTGATAGCTAACTTCTTCTCTGCCTGCATTAGTTCACATATTCTGATTAGAGCTAGAAAAAATAAAGTAGAATTCTATTTAGTGTTCTCTCTACAGCAGAAAACAAAATACAATTGATACATCAGAGCCTTAAAGTACCAAGGAAAATGTAAATAATATTTCATCTGCTTTCATGAACAATACTCTTATGTAATATAGACAAGTGTCATGAACAATACTCCGCTGTAATATAGACAAGTGAGCTCAATGGGAATCTTGATCTACAGAAGACTCTAATCAATAAGGTCCAAATAAAATAAAATAATCATGTCACTTGTCCTCTCAGGTTTATTAAAATCAAGTTATAAAAGTTTATATTGGAAAATAGGGATGGTCTGTGTCTTTGTCATCATTTCAACATCAAATACATACCAAGCAATAGACCAAAGGCTGCCCATTTACAGATTTTATATAAAGGCATAATTTATTGTCTTAGCTGAATAAGATGTTAACAGTTAATAGATTACTTTTTAATTCATTCACTTTCTGTATTAAGAATATAACATTCGAATAACATGATACTCAATCATATTATAGATGAGCACATTACATGAACCTAACTAGAAGATGACGTTTTATTTTACACTATTTGGAAGTTTAAGGATAGACATTTAGCTGGGAAGCCAACTAAGAAAAAATAAATGAAAAGACAAATAGTTAGTACACTTTATAAAGCCATTTTTGCAAAAATAATACATACCTTTGATTTTCGCTTCAGTTCAGCCCATCTAATTGCCCTGGTACAGAGCTGCTCCACCCTCTTGTGAAGAGCATGTGATTTCCCTGCAATCACATCAGATCATTCATTAACCTTTAAGGACTGGCACTGGCAGCATAGATACTACTTTAAGTATAAGCAATAAACAGAAACTACACAGATAAGACATACACATTGCTTTTAAAGCATTGTTTTAGTGTGTATTGCTTCCAAAGTAGAAGTGTATAAATTAATATTATATCTCTTTTAAGTAAGTTCAATAACTAATTTGATGATTGTTAAAAATATATTAAAAATGAAAAAGTGAATGAAATGTTTGACATATTAAGAGTGAGGTTGACTTACCAGTTCTAGGGTCCCGTCCGGCAAAAACAATGGGCTCCATGCCTCCATCCAGCTCTGGGAGAGCAACTTGCAAAGCTACCTGAATAGGGTGCAGTCCCAAAGTACTGTTCAACCACTCCTCAGTGGTTTGAAACACCAAAGGCAATGCCACAATGTAAGGAACATCAAGCTTAGTCAATGCCTCAATAGCCCTTGGATGATCCTGCCTTGCTGGACCCCCAACAAGGGCAAAACCAGTCAATGAAACCGCTGAATTCACCATTGGTTTCTTAGTAACCGGATCAATCAAGAACCTCTCAACTGGACCAGAAAAATCAAGTCCACCAGCGAAAATCGGTATCACTTTAGCCCCTCTAGCCTCCAACTCCATAATCACAGCCACATAGTGACTCTCATCACCAGTTACAATATGACTCCTTTGCAAAACCAACCCAATAACAGGTGCCTCAGGACTCTTGAGCTTGTCATTAGCATCCCTTCTAGTACCATACCAGTTCAAATACTCCTTCACATCGTCAAACATACAAGGAGCCAAAGGGTGCCAGATTCCACTGTCCAAGAACAGAACAGGATCAGAGTAGTCAATCTTTTGGCCTCTCAAGGCAGGCACATAGGAACCAGAAATCATCTTCAAGAAATTCTGCAAGTTGTCAGGTGAGCCACCAAGCCAAAACTGTAGACTCAAAATATAAAGCCTAGCATCCTGAGCCTTGTCACTAGGCAAGTACTTGAGAACCTTAGGCAATGTCCTCACCAACTTCAACATGCTATCAGCAAAGCCAGCACCTTGCTTCTTTCTTTTAAACAACTGGAAAAATGGACTTTTGGACTGACCCAACTGAGACATACTAAAAGAACCCAATTTGTTGAGTCTCATTACCTCAGGCATTGAAGGGAAGACCAAGACAGCATCAAGCCTCTCCCTCTCCTTCTCCACAGCAACCTTCACTTTCAAGGCCAGCTCCTCCACAAATATCAACGACCCAATAAAGATATTGGCATCTTCAAGGTCTTTACAGAAAGTTTTGTACGTGTTTTCATCGCGAAGCTCCTCAACCAAGTAGCCGACCACCTCAAAGGAAGCAAATTTAGCAGTCTTGTTTAGAGACTGAACTGCAGCTGAGAGAGAGGACTGGTACTGGGCTTCCAGGACTACATAGACAACCTTTACAGTAGGGAGATTATCCTTCTTTTCAGGGACTATACGACGAACTTCTGGGGTGGTTTGAGTGAAGAGACCATTCCCAACTGCTGCACATTTTATGGAGTATTTAGAGACGCTGTGGCTGGTGGTGCTGCTCTTCTTGGGTAGATAATGCTTCTGGGGAAGTGAAGTGAGCTGGTCTTGTTTCAAAGACTGTAAAGTGAATGCTGAAGACACTAAAGAAGCCATCTTCTATGAGAATTTACAACAACTACAAGCAGAATTTCTCCGTTATCTCTCTGTTTATATAAATTACAGAGAGATAGAGAACATAGATTGAAGATAGAGAGACCAAGGAAGAAAAAAAATTTGTATAAATTCAAGGCCGTTGTATAAGTGCTTTGTGTTTAGGTGCTTCTGCTTTCTCTCCTCTGTCTCTCTCTTTCTTGGTATTTTGAAAGGTTTATGGTGGAGGGCTTATATTTATTTAATTTTCTAGAGAGAAATACAAAGAGAGGGATTTTTGAGAATTGAAATAGTTTGTTAATATGGTTAGTGGTGGAGGGAAGGGACACGTGGCGAAATGGGTAGTGAGCTCGTTGTAGTAGTGTGATTGGAGACGTTTATGAGGTTGGAGATTGTTTGAGAGGCTGTGAGTGCGTGTGTGGGGAAGAGGAAAAGGGTTGTGTGCGTAGTTATCTATCTATATCCTTATAACCGATGGAGTTTCCTGAATTCTGATTGGTTGAGTTGGATATCCCAAAAGTACCACAGAGCCAACTGAGGTGGATTTCGGATGATGAGAGAGAGAGAAAGAGAGATTTTTGTTGCTCAGATATGGGGTTGCTTTTTGGACTAGAAATAGATTCTTGTGTTTGAGCTTGTGTCTCTCGTTGAAAAGGATTTGATATTTTTTATGTGACACCAATGGGACCAGGTTCTGTACTTTTTAGCCAGGTTATTTCGTTACAAGCTTACTGAATCTCTAGCAGAAAAAAATAAATAAATACATTTTATGAAGTCTGTGGGCTTCCTGGTTGTTTAAAAAACACTTGAACCAATTGTCAAATGCCGAGTTAATATTATCACTTTTTCTTTTTTTAATATTTATGGTGATTAGAACTAGGCCTGCTGAAATAAGAACACTTGTAACGCAACCTAGAGAGTTGCTCTCAAATGAAAGGAATCCAACCACATGGAGATAAGGGAAAAGCTCACACGAAGGTGAGGGAACAACCCATACAGAAAGTGAGAGAACATATTATTTTTGGCATCATTGGATATTTGACCCATGCCTTTAGGTAGTCGATGTATTAACCAACGATGTCAACTGCCAGAGACAAGTTACTATTATCATTGTTATCGATGAGTGACACTCTACTTTCATTAAATATACCATAACATTATGAATAATTTGCAAGTGCAAATACACTATAGAATTTTTTTTTTTTTTTTTTAACATCTTTTACGGTCAAAATATTTTTAAAACCAACCTAAATGAGACTCTAATCATACAACTCGAATCACTAATCTTATATATCAAAAGAGGATTGTCCCCACAAATTATTAGACTGCTGAAAATTAAACTTGTTATTTGACTGGCAAGTTCAAAATCACTTACCACTCAATCACTTTGCTTTTCTCATATAAACTATAATTGCTTTATGACAAATAAATATGACTAATATAAATTATTTATCATTTTATTTGTGATAATATTACGTTGTTTAGCAAAACTTTGTTATAAACTAACTTTTTTTCTTTCCAAATCAACAAATTATTCGTATTCTAATAGAATTTTTCCTCTCATGACAATTTTATAGTCAATAACAAAAGAAGGAAAGAAAAAAAAAAAAAACACACGCACACACACACACACCTTAGAAGTTCTCCATTTCATGTGTATCAATTATCATCATGTTCTGTACCCAACTTTGCATATGCATAAGTTATAATTATTTATCATGAATTCATTAAAGAACAATAATTTCACGAGGAAAGTACAGACCATAACAACTTCAACATTAATTTGTAATATCTTATATCTTTCCATGGACCGCTAAGCATATTGGCATTGAAAGCTCTCGTTTGTATAATTGTACAGCCCTCCTCTCCTAATTGTGTATTTGTGATGGAATTCTTGCCCATCAATGAGCATGGAACCATTTCATACATATATATACAGTTATTTTCTTCAAGGCTCCATACTTTTGAAATAAAATAAATAATTACAAGAAGTCACTGTCTACGATAGTGCGAACAACATTTAATTATCATTCACGATCAAAATGAACTCATAAATCAATGTGGTATCACTAGTTTAATATACACATCAACTGATAATACCAACTTAAAAACTACAAAGGCGGATCGAAAAATAGCATTAATCACAATGGGATATAAAACAAGTGGGTACAAATTAAGACATGCAAACCTCTTTTAAGTTAACCAATTGCACTCAAAATTTAAATAGTTAATTTTTCCACAAGTGCTACCAAAACTGATATGCCCTAAAATTGTTTCTAATATTACTGATACAACCAAAGAAACCCGATAGAATGAACAAGTATGATTTTGAGACAAAATGAATACCCATAATACATTGATCAAAGCGCAATCTCCTCGAGAGATTAAAATCAGAACTAGTCAATTTCCATTCCAGAAATCGCATCATCTAAAATGTTCTGAAGTTCCTTTACTCTTTGCCTCGTCAGTGCAACACAATCCTGCAAACACAGGAACAGTTTCCTAATCAGCTTTTATCTGATAAGATCATCTCAGACTAAATACATCAACGTCTCAACAAGCATGTAATGGAAATCATAATAGGAGGTCAATTTGAAATACTTATTCAAGATAATGTTGCTTAAATTTAGTAAATCAGTTCCTGTGCTTTAAAATTTTTTCCAATTCTCTGCTCTTTATGACAGTCAACTACATGTGACTGAATATATTTACACATAGTACATCAGCCTTATCTAGAAATATTAAAAAGAAGAGTCTGCATTCAAAATTCTATACACCTCTATGTACATGCATGACAAAACAAGGAAAAAAGAAACACCAATTAATCCAACCACCGTATGGATCATTGGACCCAAATAAAAACTCTATATTGCTGAGAGCATGCATATTAATGTCAAAAATGAAGAACCAGCTTTCATAACAGTGGTGCAGATCATGTCACCCACATTCAAAGTTTTATTTGCTCATGTGCATGAATGTACAAATGTACTTTAGTGAAACACTCAAACAGCAAAAAAGCTTCAATTATAATGGGTTGATTCACAAAGTAGAATCTGAAATAGCACTATAGACATATGTACACCTATACACAACAGCATATTTCTAGTGAACCCCCTACATCAAATGTGAACTTTATAAGTGCCAGCAAAATATATGGTTAAAATAGTGAATTCACCTGGACAGCTGAGGTATAGGCGAGAACTGATCCACCTGGTTTATATAGAGACACAAGTTGACCAGATGAATCTAAGACAACAGTTACAAAAGTTTCCATAATGGACTCTTCCTCTGCTGTGGGGTCTGCCAGGATGTAACTCTTGTGAAGTATGCATGTCAATGAGAATGGAATAGTGTTCAGTGTTAATTTTCTCTTCTCTTTATTGACTGGCTTCATTTCTGACTTTTCTTCCTTTTGTTCTTCAGACATTATAACTATTTTTCCATCGTAATCCAGGGAAACAACAGGGATTTGCACTGGGAGGTAGAGAAAGGCAGTTAGAAATATGATTACAGATGAAAGACCATTTTTTGTTTTTTTGGAAAGAGATGAAAGATCTTACTAGTTTGCATTTTCCAAAATTCAAATTAAAGCAGTACAATAATAGTCCATACACAATTAGATATATAGAGAATACTAGCACAAATTCAGAATAGGCAGAAAAACTTGAAATCTGAACCCAGACACAAATGCTCTAATTGCCACAAGCATGGTTCACAAAGGAATTATTCTTAGTTCACGACCCTATAGCAGATTGGTCTAGCATGATATATCAGAATTCTATATGATATATTAGATAGTTAAATTTAATGGAAGATAATGCCACACAAACTTCTAACTTCAGATTATCTACAATCAACCAATCACTGAAACTATTGAGATAGAGAGGAGCAGGGCCAAAATGTTGTTGACCTTGCACAATGTGATAAGTTGCGGCTAAGGCTGGAGTTCACAGAATTGGCTCTCCTCACTACACGACATTTTAGGATATAGTAAGGAGAAACATTTCCTTCACACAGATTGCTCATTCAACAGAAACAGTCATTTGAACATCCACTTTAAGCTTTAACAAAAATGCAATAGCTAAGTAAAAAGCAAAAACTTAATAGACAAATAACTTACTGAGTAATCAGAATTACATATACAGTATTATCATTTCAGGGAATAAAGGATCTTTAAACTGAATCATACAAGTACACCAGAGGACAACCTCTCACACAAAATTTAGCTATCCTAAGAAAGAGGCATGGGTTAACAGACACTCAGACAACAATTTTACTAGCCACTCACACAACCAGACACAACCCAATCCCCTACAAGACTACAATTATTTCCTTTGTCCAATCTACACAAGAAAAGGTGCATTACATCTTAACATTTTACAACTGATATAATCTTATCCAAGAAGTAGTCCATAATGCTCTTCATAGCATTTGAGTAAATACACACGCACACAGACAACTCGTATTAAAAATCCTACAAGACTGCAAAATTTCACCTCTGTATGCTTCTGCATATCTTTAAAATTATTTGGGCCAGAAAGCAAAACGATTTAAGCAATAGTTGGCTATTACCAATGCAGAGCTAGGTCGGAAAGTCAATTTGTGCAAGTATAATGGTTTTTACTTTGTGCCAGCTGCTTTGTTGCTAACTCTTGGGTGGATTGCACATACCAGAGATTGATGGAAAAGGAAGAAAATCTTACAATGAGAAAAAGCAGCAATTGCTGAAAGTAATGCCGCATCAAAAAGAGCGCCATCAGCATCCAAGCAATATATATCCTGTAATGGAAGAAATTTAAGCTACCTTTTTATGCAGTAAAAGCAAACAGGCATTAATATCTTTCTCTATCGTATAGCTAATTTAGACTGGGTGACATAATTCAAAGTAAAAAGCTCCAATCTAGTAGAATTTACAACCATTACTACTTACCAAATAAGCCATCCAAGCAGCTTTCCCACTCACCAAGGACAGCTCCTTCAAATTAATCATGCCGGAACTGAAATAACCAAAATAAAAAATAGTTATATATAGCCCACAAGGAAACACATTTGAACAAGTAAGAAGGTAGCATTAGACGAGACTGGTGACTATTAAAAGAAAGTTGTTATCAACACCAAAACAGTATTAGAAAAATTAGCAGTATCCTACAATAAAGCACACAGCAAGATAAAGGAGCCCTAAAGAGGACATGAATCTTGGAGCTAATGAAAAACCTAATGCATAAAGTTCATATGAATTTGACGTATGGAACAGATGGGTTTGAATGGATAATAGTATTGGTAACCAGAAGGGTTTGAATGGATAAAAGTATTAGTATTACTAACTTAGGGAATTACGATAATATTTAGTTGACAGGTTTGACTCCAAGTACAAATTTAGGCTTAATGGTTTAAAGAAGTGATATATCCGCACCATTCAAAATTGAAATCACAACAGCAGGAATTTTATGTGGACAGAAAATTAATGTTAAGAAGAGACATTTAAATTCAGGGAAATAAAATTAAAAAAAAAAAAAATGAACAGGAAGAAAGCCAACACCATGTAGCAATTAAGTACATATATCAACCACCTCTAAGGTACATGCAAGGGAATTGCATTACAAGAGTCATATGGCTCATATCCAAATTTTCATCATAAAATAATAACAACAATAATAATAATAAAACAAAAAAACAAAAACAAAAACCTGTCTAGAATTTTACAAATAGGGATAAAAATTACTCTCAATCCAGAAAATTTCTTCAGCACAAAAGAGTCCGACTCAAATTAAGTGACTTCAGAATCTAAATGTCAGTAGCAATAGCTAACAGGAGAAAAAGTTTACATGCCTTGTAATCGTATCAGATAACTGCTTCGACAAAACTGGCGCTGCCTCAGCTGGCCTGCCAGGCCTAACAATTGGAGAACAAATTGGAGGCATGTGGAAATCTATAGCTGAAAATAAAAAGAAGCTCATGATGGCACCTTTTTAAGTACAACCTGAAGTAAACAAAGACACAAAAATTACCAAAACGAAAAATGACAATATGCAGTTTAAGACACTCAACCTATGCAGCCCTCATCTGGAGACTCTACAGAAGGTGTCATGACTTCCATTTTGATGGCAGCCAACATGGTCTGAACAAGAAACAAACATAGTTTAAGAGCAAAATGCAAAACAGAAATCACTTGTTATTGACATATAAACTCATATCTGATCAGAGCACTTACAGTTGAACCAATCTTTGTTAAAGCTGACCCATCAGCAGATGCAACAGCACCTACGTAAATAAAGATGTCAGTTCAACTAGTACAGTAAGAAGTTAAGTCAGATTTATAAGTAAAATTTTTCACCAACCAAGAGCTATAGTTGTATCTCTAGCTTTTCCAAGAGGCCTGGCATCCGGACGTATGGATTCTGTGAGATGACGCTCGAAATACCGAAGAGGGAAGAGGCGTCTGAAAGCATCCACCTCCATCTCTGATGACAAGTCCTCTGAGGCACTTGGCAACCCCATTCTCTCTCAACCTTTTACTATAAACATATACACAAGCACAATAACTAAGTAAAATTACTTACAATAATTAAGTGACTATATTGTTCTGGCTAACTTACTGGTTTGGGTAAGATTACCCAATAAAAATCTTCAATAACCATCCTTAGATTGCTTGTAAGATTCTTCAATAACCACTCTTACAACCAATCTAAGGGTTGTCATCGAATTACCCAAACCAGTAAGCTAGCAAAACCCTGTGATCAAACATTTATTTAGACTCTGCTCGTATTCGATCAGCTTTCAAGTTTCAACTAAAAAGACAGCTCAAAAAGTCCCAAAAAACAACTACAAACCGAAAACACGAAGAGTATAAAAGAATGGTAATGCTAAGTCAAGCAACAACATCTGGTTCATCTCCTAGACATTTAGTCAAACATGTAGCATACAATACAAGTACAGAATCTGAGACCAACACGGAAACCACTCAAGACCACCAACATAACAATAACAATGGAGAACAAAACCTATACAAGAGCATCAAAATCAAAAACAGGATTACACAGTCCACTCATGATTTTTAAAAGGTTGTCAGTGCCTAAGTCTAATATTTTCTTCCGTTTTCCTGCATTTTCTAAGCAACCAAACATTGTATAGTAGAATCACCACAAACCAAAAGATTACCTCAACTTTTGCTCCACGAATTCTAGAGTTCACTGGGAAAAGCTAGGTTGCAACGGAAAAGTACAACAAACAAGGGCTAGGACATGACTCTCCTTTTACAAAAAGAGTATACGTATTTTGTCATATGACGTGGCAGAATATTATTGCAAGGATAACTTTCAATTTCGTGTCACCACCGTTCCCTTTTTAAACATAAATTAGTTTATGATCTCGTTGTCTCCACGTCTAAATTATCAAGAAACTCATCATTTTAACTCATTAAGTCGGTAAATAGTTGATCAACTTTAAGACGATTGAGGTATTTTCATATTTAGGGTCATAAATGCCTTGTGTCGAGCATCAAAAAAAATGAGAAATTAAAATATATATAATTAAAAACATGACCTTAAAATCTTAAGAAATATCTAGTTTTAATTATATATTTTTTTAAATTTCTCAAATTTTATATAGTTTTCCCTTCGTACCCACCCACAAACCTCGTATTTTTCCTATTACGGGTGTACTCAAACTTTTTTATGTTTATATGGTGAAATAATTCTTAAGATTTATGGTGCGTTTACTATGTGTGTACTTCTAGTATTTTTTATACTTTTAGATCATATTTATTATATGGGTTTGGACTGAGTTTGAATAAAATTTAGTCCATACCCATGTTTGGAGAGAACATGGGGTTGGAAAATAACATTTTATCCCACTATGGTGGGTTAAACTAAACCCACCGGATAGATGGGATAATTTAATCCCACGTCCAATTTGATTTTTTTTTTTTTTTTTTGTGATCTTTCTAGAATCAAAAGATGAAGAAGAAGAATTGAAGGAGCAGAAAGAGAAGGAAAGAGAATGGAGGTGTTATCGACAATGGATGAGATAAAGGTTTGGAGGGGGCATTGTATGTGTGCAAAGAAGCAGGTGGAGGAATTGTGTGTGTAGTCAACCGATGGTGTGGCCAAGTTCTAATGAGATGAACGCAGTAGCGGTGTTGGTGAACAACATGGAAGAGGACCAAGTAAGGTGCCAGAGGAGAGGGAGAAAGACTATTCGATTTGGGTTGGGTTTAAGATTCACTTGATGATTGGGTAAAAGAGATGAAGATGGCAACGGTGCAAGAGACCGAAGACTAGCACGGCAATGGATTCAAGATGAAGCGATGTTGATTTGGAGGAGAGGGAGAGAGTGAGACAATAGGGGCACCATGAGGGAGAGAAAGATCGGACTTGGTGAGTTAAAAAAAATGTTATTTTTAAAAATAAATTAATTATTTAAAATTATTTTTATCAAATCTCATATTTCATCAAACACATCACAATACTAATTTATCTAATTTCATATTGCACTAAACATATCAAAGCACTAATTTATTCTATCAAATCCAATTCAATCCAACTCATGAAAATAATACAATTCAATCTCGCATGCCAAACGAGACCTTAATGATTTCATTTTTCATAATTACATGTTCTCTCCTATATAAATACTATTTATTTCTATTTTTGATGGGACACACGAACTCCATTGGCAATTTGCAATTTTGTTGAACAACATTTTTTTTTCATCTTCATTCGGCATCTTATCACTTATAGGTTAGCCTACTAAATTTATTACTTATAAAAAAAATTGTTGATTTTTAAAAATTTAAATTTAACACACATCTCATCAATAAATCCTATAATAATAAATTTTAAGTTATTGAATTAAAATTGTTCATCTATTATCATGATTCAACATCTTTTATATTTTATTTTTTTACTATACAGTTTATTTTATTAAGAATCAATAAAAATATATATAAGTTTGAAAAATTGGTTGAGAGAAAAAGGGTTTTCATTAGTTTATTTGCTCTTAACATTGACATTATTACTATATGCTACAACCACTATGATTGAAAGAGTATTTTCCATTATGAATATTACGAAAACCGAACCACATAATCGAATGTAAAACTAATGGTTAAATGATAACCTACTTGTGTATATGGAGAAGGATCCTTTTGACAAAATTAGTAGAAAAGTTATTATGAAACAATTTTACAATATGAAACCTTATTAAGAAAAATTACAACTTTCTATAGTTTATGTTATTTTTATTTTTGTTTTCTTTTTTCATTTTAATTTATTTTAATGATTTCATTAGACTTTTTAAGCATAAAACTACTTATTTTGCTTAAGTATGATATACGTTTCATTTTATATAAAACCATATCATATTATATTGACCTTTGTTTTATATAGAAAAAATATATATTTATATTTAGAGTTAAATACACAAAACCCCTCTAAGGTTTACTTTAAAACAGGCACCTAAATATTTCAGTTTTTGTAATACCATGACCCCCAGATAACAGTCAACAAGTGTTAAAATGGATGGTTGACCTAGATTTTTCATGTAATGATGAAAATACCCTCGACCATTTAAATTTTAATTAATTTGAATTTTAAAATTATTAAAAATAATAAGAGGATTTTCAAAACCCTCAATCCAGAGATGCACGAATATTATTTATATTTTTATTTTCAAAAAATTAATTTTTTGATAATGGATAAAGATTTGTAATGCATATCTTTAATCATTTTTTTTTTTGGGTTTTATTGAAAGATCTGAATCCTCCAAAAAACCAAAAAAATAAAAAAATTAATCATCTAGGTACCCAGTTCCCAGATGGGTTCGTAACCCATATGATGAACATCATCTGGGAATTGGGTACCCAAATGATGCATAATTATCAACAATAAAATAAATAAATAAATAAAAGTAAAATATACTGCTGCTTTTTCATCATGATCTTCAACCCCAAGTTTACAAAATTATCAAACCCAACCCAAAATGAAACTAGATTAATGCACAACAATCAATCAATCCTAACCCAAACACTAACCGTGAGCACCCTGCCAATCAATCCCAACACTCACCACATCCACAAACCAAAAAAACACTCAAACTTTGTGTACACACACACACACACACACACACACAAACCAAACTTCACCATCCCAAAATCATCCCCCACCGATCATTCCTAACATCCACAACATCAACAAACCAAAAAACACCCAAACTTCACCATCTCAAAATCACCCTCACCAACAATCAAATCCAAAAACCCATTTTCGAACCTAAACAAAAACCGAGAGATCAGAATAGTGGAGAAGAGAAAGAGAAAGGGAGACAGGTGAGATAAGGAAAAGAGCAAAAATTGAAGTAGATAGGGGAGAGAGAGCCAAGAAATCGAACTCATTCGAACCCAAATGTTTGGGTTCGTAGAACCCAAATCACAAACCCAGATGTCTAGATTTTCATCTGGGTTCAAAATCTGGGTTGTCGAACCCCGATGAACGAGAAGAAGAAGAAGAAGAGAGTGGTCGATGTGGGGTTTGGTAGTCGATGTAGAAGGGGAAGGTAGTAGAGGTTTGGTGTAGGATAGTGGAGAGATAAAGAGCAACTGGTTATGAATGGTGGAGAGAGAGGAAAATTAAAATAATAATAATAATAATAATATTATTATTATTATTATTTCAGAAAAAATAAAAATAAAAAACTAAGGGCATTTTAGTCATTTTGGGAAAAAAAGTCGGTCAATGTCAAAGTGAACAGTTATGGACTGTTATTTGGGGGTTAGGACGTTACAAAAGTTTAAATGTTTAGGCGCTTATATTAACGTAAACCTGAGAGAGGTTTTGTGTATTTAACTCTTATATTTAATATTATCTTAATTTTTGATATTTTAATTATTTTGTTCATGTACCCCTCCTTTAACAATTTTCTAGAGCCTTCCCAGTTTTTTGTGAACTACTTTAGTATGCACCCAACTAGTCCTCTATAAAGACATTTGGAAACATAAAGTAATGACAAGTAGCAATAAAAGAATATTATGGATGACAAAGAGAAGGCTATTATGACATACAAAGAATTTTAGTTATCTAATCCCTCAAAAAAACATATAGTCAAGACAAACTTACAGGTTGATCATCTTAGACCAAATAACTTTGCTCCTAGTTGCCTTGTTGAACAAGTGTTAATTCCTCATTTGTCCTCCCTTTCCCTTGGTCACTCCTACCACCTCCTCAGCAATACTACCCAACATACTTCTAGCACACTCCTAGAGTTGATCTCGTTCCTTCATCAAGACATGTGTCAATTGAGAGTGGATTTGGCCCCTTTATCAAGTCAAGTCACATGATTTGCTTATATAGATCTTCTTATAGGTTGATGTATCATCCTCTGATTGGTTTACCAGGACATTGTCAATGTCCTTGTCAACAAGGCTATCCCCTGTCTAGTGGTAGTTTTATAAGGGTTGTTGATGGTGAGCCTTCTTATCTCCTCTTTTCTTGGTATCATACATATGTGTCCTTCAAATTGTCTCCTCGCCTTTTTAGTGACATCACCTTTGTTTATCTTTATTCTTTTTGTCTCTCTTCCTTTCCAAGATTTCCCTTTTTAAGGTATTTTCAGAATTATAACCACTTTTTAGGCTTTCACTTAAAATTAGGGGTGGCAATATGAGTTATGACACAACGGGTCAACACGAATTTGCGAAAAAATAAATGGTTATGAGTTTGAGTTAAATGAACTCGTGTCGTAATTATGTCAACCCACTTAACTTGTTTATTAAACAAATTGAATTAAGTTTGCTTAAATGAATCGCAGGTTGACACGATTAAATTAAGGTAAAATTATAATATTAGCATATTTTAGGGGTCAGTGTGTAAGTATGCATACACACATATAGAGGTAGCAATTTGGAACTTGACACGATGTGTTGACATGAAACCGACACGATTATTATGGGTTAGTGATGGAAACCAAGATAGCAAGCATGGAGGACGACGAGACAATTTGGACAATGAGGCAATTAAAGGTAATTGAGCTAATCTTGAAGGCTTTGGGAGTTAATTGATTGTAATTGGAAATAAGTTTGAGTTAATTGGGCTTTAAAAGATTTGGGCTGAATTTATTTTAATTGTAATGGGTTTTTAAATTAAGTTAGTTTATTTTATTTTAACTAATGTTATTTGGGCTGGAACATTTAATTTAATTTAAGCCCATGAGTATATGTTTAGTGAGCCCAATTGTTATGGGGTTAGGGTTTCATGTTAGAGTTTTATTTGTTCACTATAAATGATTTGTAACCCTAAGCAAACATAAGTTGAATGATGATGTAGCCAACTTTTTGAATGAAAAGAACAGAGACTTGTTTCTCTTTTGTTCTTCATGAATATGTGATCTTATCAAGCTTTGCTTGTGGCAATCAAACCATGACTTATCTCCCACCTTCTCATCTATGTCTTAGGAGTGGCGTCAATATCCTTCTTGTTATAATTTTGGTTCTTGATTGAGTTCTAATCAATAGATCAAAGTTCTTTATAACTTTGGTTCTTGATTGACATATAATCAATGGGTCAAAATTCAATTTTTTTATAAACCTGATTTAACTTTCTTGGGGTTGTGTTTCAATTTGCTTATGAGTGTCGTATCGCTATATACGGGGTTCGCATAAGTTAGGATTGAACATTAACCGGTTGGCTAAATAAATTGGTCAACTCATCTAACTCGTTTAATTATTGTGTCGAGTTAGTGTTCTATTTAACAGATTATAGGTTGACCCGTTAAATAAAAGTAAAAAAGTAAATTTATTTTAAAGGGGTAGTCATGTCATTTTACTAATAGGTATATATACCTTTTAAAGTTCAAACCCTAGTCTCCAAACTTCATCTCTACACTTCACCAGTTCACCTCCAACTGCCACACTCATACTACCATACACATTTTTCCACAGTCCCTTCCCGACTCCACCTCTATGGCTACACACCACACACTTGCAGATTTCCATCTCCATCGTCTAGTCGATACTTGCGACGTCTCAAGCAACACGGGTCGAGGATTTGGTTCGTCTCAAGCAACATTGGTCATGGATCATCTCCCTCTACATTGGTCGCGGATCTAGTTCATCTTCGTCATCTGGTCAACGGTCACGGCATCTCAAGCAACACTGGTCGCTTATCTGGCTCGTCTCTGTCGTTTGGTCGGCAGTTGCGGCATCTCAAGCATTGTTCGTTGTCTCCACACCGATTGCAAATCTCTTTCGTCTTCATTGTCTCCACACCGGTCGACGGTCGCGACAACAACATCTCCGAGGTACATATTTCACATATCTCCCTTAAACTAAGGAAAATCATGACAATATGTAGTTTGATGTTTCATTATATGTATTTATACAAGATTCATGTACAACTTGAAATACACGAGATTCAATGCTTGGCAGGCTAATTGATTAATCAAAACAGATTCTGTAAATTGGTTATGATGTTTACATTGAGACATGATAATCACATGGTTTGACTATTTCTTTGCCTAACTTTCTAATGATTTCGAAGCATATATTATATTGATAAGGAAGGGAGAATATTCAAATGCATAATAATACTAATATTGAAAAAATATAATACAAACTAATATTGAAAAATATAAATCCAAGGCCAAGACTCTAACTTTATTAATCAAAATGGAATATATGGATAGATATTTGCTAGAAACATGATAGTATGCAGAACCAAGAATGATATTTCATTATATATATGTATTTAGGAGTCATTATATATATATATATATGTATAGATATTTGCTAGAAACATGACAATATGCAGAACCAAGAATGAGTGTTTGATATTTCATTATATTTTTAATTGCATATGTTTAGTTAGAATCATTTTATGGATTAGATATGTTTGATTATTCAAATTGAGTGAGTTGATTATGAGATTATTTTTCAATTTTTCATGTACAACTTAAATCTATGGATTCCAATAATATCAATATTGACGATTCGGAAACCAATAGTATGGAAGAGGATTTCGATGAGGAAGAAGATGAATATGTCGAAGGAGAGGCCAAAGATACGGGAAAAGAAAAGAATGTCATGCTGACCAAACCTACTCCCAAAAGAAAGCTTAGATCAAAAGTGTGGAGTGTATTTACGAAGCTACCACGAATTAAAGATGAAAAGCTAAGTAGTAAATTAAGCTATGCAACAATATTTATATTTGTGAAAGCAATTTTAGTACTGGCAACATGAAACGCCACATGGAATTAACTTGTCCAATGAGGAAAAATCAAGATATAAGTTAAATATTCATTGACTAAATTGGTGTAAATGGTGTGATACTTGCGAAGCCTAAAGATCCTGAAGTATTTCGAGGTATGATATCTGCGGCTATTGTATGTCATGATTTGTCTTTTCAATTTGTGGAGTGGACGTGGATTAGAAAAATAATTGAATATTTGGACAAGGATTTCACTTTAGTTTCTAAGAATACCGCAAAAGCGAATGTGTTGAAGATGCATGCCAAAGAAAAATAAAAGATTAGGAATATGCTAGAAGAATCCTCTGGTAGAATTAGTTTGACATATGATTTGTGGACATCTATAGCTACTGATGGTTATTTATGTCTTACATCACATTTTCTTGATAAAGATTAGGTTTTATAAAAGAAAGTGTTGAATTTTTCTTTTATGACACCACCACATGATGGAGTTTCCTTAGCTCATAAGATTAATACATTGTTATGTGAGTGGAGAATTCAAAATAAGATATTTTCAATTACTTTGAACAATGTTTCATCTAATAAATCTTTTATTGATATTTTGAAAAATCAATTGAACATAAAGGGGGCACTTGTATGTCATGGTGATTTTTTACATATTCGTTGTTGTGCTTATATTTGAATTTGATTATTCAAGATGGTTTGAAAGAAATAAATGAGGAGGTCTATAAAATTCATGAGTATGTGAAATATGTGAAGGGGTCGCAAGTGAGGAAACAAAAGTTTTTAGAATGTGTGAAGCAAGTTACTCTTGATTGTAAAAGGGGTCTAAGGTAAGATGTTCCAACTAGATAGAATTCGACTTATCTTATGCTTGAAAGTGCTATTAATTATCATCGTGCTTTGTGTACATTAGAGTTGAGTGATAGTAATTTCAAGCATTGTCCTTCTTCAAGTGAGTGGGAAAAGGTTGAGAAAATTGCTTTATTTTTTAAAGTTTTTTATGATGTGATTTGTATTTTTTCGGGAATGAAGTATCCAACTCAAATTTGTATTTCACGAAGATGTTGAAAATTTATGTGCTATTACAGCAAAACTTGAAAAGTGATGATTTGTTTTTGAAAAATGTGACCACTCAAATGTACACTAAATCTAACAAATATTGGGGTGATTTTTGTACGATCATGACCATAACATTGATTTTGGATCCTTGGTACAAGATGAAATTTATTGATTTTGCTTATAAAAAAGTGTATGGGGAGGATTCATTTGAATTTGAAAATGTTCGAAGTAAATTGCATTTGTTGTTTGATGAGTATGTGAAAAATGTTTTACTTTGACATCTAATCCTTGTGGTAGTGGTCATAGCTTGTTCATTAATTCTTCATCATAAGCTACCATTGCTCCGCCATCTTTTAGTCTTATGAAAGTAATTGTTATTTGCTAGTTTGTTCTTATATTTAATTTGGTTTGTTATATATATATATATATATATATTTATATAGATATATGTATTATTTGCATAATATTAACATTGTTTTTTATTAATAAATATTTATAGGAGTGAGAATCGTTTGACAAAGATATATTCGATAGCGATTTGACAAGAAAGACCCAATTGCGATTGTACTTGGATGAACCAAAGCTTCAAGATACGATGGACTTTGATGTTTTAAGTTTTTGGAAAACCAATGCAATTCGATTTCCTGAACTCGCAATGATGGCTCGTGATATTTTGAGCATCCCAATATCTACAGTGGCATCTGAATCGGCGTTTAGTGTTGGTGGTCGAGTCCTTGATCAATATTGAAGTTCACTTAAACCACACGTGGTGGAGGCTATAGTTTGCACTTGAGATTGGATATATGGAGGCAAATGTAATATTTTACTAAAAAGTGTTAATTGTAATTTGCATGTGTTATATGATTATGAGTTTTATTTTTCTTTTCTAATGGGATAATCTTAATTTTTTTTTTTTAATTTGTCATTATTGTAGAGAATTCAAATCTTAAATTGGATGAACTTACTGAAGATGTTATGAACATAAATGATGATAGTGAAACTGTTAGTGCTAGTAATCACACTATTGAATTTATCTCATCATAAATTGTCATGTAGTTGTAAAATTTTATTGATTTTGATAAAATATTTTTTTCATGTATAAATGTATAATTTACTAATTAGCTAACCTTTAATTATTATCTTTTGGCAGGTTTAGTTTGGTGGATGTAATTAACACTTGATGTTGTTTTTTTATTGTAAAGGACTACATTTGCGAATATATTTTTTATGTTGTTTTTTTTTTTTAATATGAAGGACTATATTTGTAAAAATATTTTTATAATCATTTTTGTGAACATTTATATTTTTATGATTTAGATTATATTTGTGGATGACTGTAATTTTTAGGTCTTATGTATCTTTATTTTAATTTTATTTTTTATTAGATATATATTAAAATTTAAATGTATTAACTATCGTTAAATGGGTCATAAACAGATTATTAAACATGTAAGCTAAACGAGTCAATAAATGGATTATTAACGTGTCAACTAAACGGGTCATTATTCGTGTCATTAAAAGGGTCACTAAACGGGTCACTAACTTATCAGCTAAACAAATCACTAAACAAATAATTAACGGATTGATAAACAACCCATAAATAAATGGGTTAATCGTATCGTTTTCATGTTGACCCATTAAGAATTGTGTCGTATTTGTGTCGAAAGGGTTCGACCCGTTTAGTTATCGTGTCGTGTCAAAAATTATCATGTCGTGTTCAACCCCACCCGTCAACCCAAATTGCCACCCCTACACACACACACACACACACACACACACATATTTATCCAAACTCTAAACTCATTTTCATCTTTTTGCAGCCACCCATGCCACACACTCCTTTTCACTACCTCACGATCACTGCCATCTCTCTCTCACGATAGTCGGCGCTGCCCCTTTTCCCCTTCTCTCTTACGATCGCTGCCCCTCACCCTCTCGATCACCACTCACACCACACACTCCTTCTCACCGCCTCACGATCACTACCCTCTCTCCCTTACGGTTGCTGGCGCCACCCCTTTTCCCTTTCTCCCTCATAGTCGTCGCTCCTTACTCTCTCAGTCACTGCCCTTCCTTCCTCATGGTCATCTTTCCTCCTCCTTAACGATCGCAGCCCCTCCTTCCTCACAGTTGCAACCCTTTCTCCACAGCTCCACCACCATATCTACCATCCCCACCACTAGATCCACCATCAAATCCATCACCTTCGTCTCCCAAAACGGTCCTGTATTTTGATTCTTGTTTTCATTTTATTTTTTGATAAAGTGAAACCAAAACAAATGGTTGCATTACCAAAAACCATATCATCATTTTATTGGGTGTGATTGATTGATCTGGAATTTTTATATAATGGATATGTGTTGTATCTATTGTGTTGTGTTCATGTTTGGTTAAAGGAATGGTTAAGGTTATATATATTATGTTGTGTTCATATTTGGTTAAACAAATTCAAACGTTGAATTCGTTTAACGGGTTAAAGAATTAAATGGGTTAAACAGGTTGAATGGTTAAACGAATTAAATGGGTTCAACAAGATAAACGAATTAACGGGTTGACAGATTAATGAGTTTGGATTCTATTCAAGTAACAAACAAATTAATCGTGTCATGTCGTGTTATTCGTTTATAAATGAATTCGTCTCGAATTCAAAACTGTTGATCCATTTCTTAAACAAATTTGTGTCGAATTAGTCGAATTTATAAACGAATTGAATTGAATTCGACTCAACCCAACGCGCCAACCTTTTTTGTCACCCCACTTAAAATTAGAAAAATATAAAATTTTCTATTTTATTTTTAAACTCAACTTGTCAGGAGTACCCATTTTTCTTAATTTTTTTATATCGTACTTATTTATCCCCTTTATATTTATTATATCTATTTTTTATTGATACTATGAATTCAAAACAAGTATAAGATGGAGAGTTTCTTCATGCATGGGTGTTCCATGGCTTCAATTTATGCTTCTATTACTTTTCCACCTATTCCTTTTTTTTTTTTTTTTTAATACTATTCCTTTAATAGTTCAGAAGAGTGTAAAAGGTGTTGCACCTGCTGTTGCTGCTATTGGTTCCTTGAGAAGCATCGATCCAGATAGAATAATTTGGAAGAAAATTATTTTAATCGAGTAAGATTTATTTCTGACTTTTAATTGTTGTTAATGTTGGTTCCTTTAATCAATAATATCTAGGTTTTATTGCTGCTGCTGTTGTTCTTGGATTTTTTTAAAATTTTTTTTTAATTTTTCTTTAGAGAAAATGTATTAATTTTACTCAAAGGTAATATTAAATATTTAAAAATAAAATGTTAATTTGGGATGTACATACCATTTTAAAAGGGTGTAAATGTCACCAGTCTTATTGTAATGCTCTTGAGTCGGACCCAATAGGATCCAATTGCTTAAAATTTATGTGGTGTCAAATGGGTCCCCATTATGCATGAATTTAGCTAATGAAGATTGGGAAGGCTCTTCCCTCCAAATCAAGGAACTTAAAGCCCTCTTCACCTTCTCCATCAAGTTCCTTCGCAAGGACTTCTCCTTGGACTCATTGCATCAGTAATTACTTGAGAAAGCGCTTTCTCATCTTATACAACTAAATTAGTCCTCAACTAATTAAACTGTTTTATTTTAAAATAGTAAAAGGCCATTTTGATTCTCACAGAAGTAATTATTAACAAAAATAATAAAACTATTAAAAATCAATAAAAAAAAGTTAGGGACAAGGACAAAAGTGGCATATTTAAGTAGTGACTTAACATTTATGTCTCTATCCCTTAAAATGTAACAATGGAGGCTCAAATGATGTATAAAAGTACGAAAATACCCTTCCAGTTAAAATGTGGTTTTGAAAAAAACCTGTTCCCCCCAAAATCAGACTTTGAAAAAAAAATTTTGCCTCTCGTAAAAAACCTTTTGCCTCTAAAAAAAAAAACCTTTTGGCTCCCAAAATCAACAGCACCCTCTGTCTCCCCAAAAATCAACACCCGCCGTCGTCTGTCCGCACCGTGCACAGAGCCACGCAGTGCCGTCGTCGTCGTCTGCCCTTTGCCATCGAGTTGTCTGTGTTAGCCTTGCATGCGCGGCCACCGAAAACTCATCTCCTCGCTGTGAAAGTCGAACTTGTTGCCTCCCCCGCCGTTGGTCGCTTTCGTCGTTCCCTTCCTCAGGCGAAGCCGCTGTGCCCCTGACTTCGTTTGGTCACTCGCAGACGAGAGTTTGTTTGGTCGCTACGAAACGCAAAGCCCCTACCTTCCCCTCTATTGGCCGCGACTATCTACCTTCCTCACACAGAAACTGGTACATCACACAACTTGTATTTCAGATTTTTGAAGCATAGTTTGGCTTGAGTTGTACATTGCTGTCCAAATTTGGTTTTGCTTCATGCTTCGAACTTTACTTGTAATATGGAAGTTTGATTCTTTACTCTGTTATGATCAATGATTTGTAAAAATCAGTTATGAAAGTGACTAAAGGTGTAAGCTTTGCCTTTGTTGAATGAAACTGATTTATGTGTTTGAAGTAGTGATGGAAATTGACAAATGGGGTATTCGTTTTGTGTGACATGTACTACTTGTCAATTTTTATAACAAAATCGAAACAATAATCTGTGTTCTTCTATATTCTGAACTTGGAAATCAGAACAGACTTTGAAACCAAGTAGAACATGCTTTGAAATCAGAACATGACTAGTGTTTCTAACACAAGTGGTGTCATTGGTTTATGGAGGAAATTGGTATCCAAAACACTAGTCACACCAAGGTGCGAGTGTTAATAATACTAGTTATGTCGGTGTGATTAATGGTGCTGTGGATATATGCAAAAAGCCAGTAACCAAAACACTAGTCACACCAATCCGACTAGCATTAATAATGCTATTCAGCTCGGTGTGACTAGTGGTGCCATGAGTTGATGGAAAAAAACCAGTAAACAAAACACTAGTCACACCAAGGTGACGGGTGTTAGTAACACTAGTTACTTAGGTGTGACTAGTGTTTTGCAACTGGTTTTTTTCAATCAACTCATGGCACCACTAGTCACACCGAGGTTACTAGCATTATTAACACTCGTCGCCTTGATGTGACTAGTGGTGCATTAGGTTGATGGACAAACCAGTAGAGAAAGTACTAGTCACACCAAGGTGGGGAGTGTGAGTAATGCTAGTTCTGTCTAGGTGTGACTAGTGGTGCATTAGGTTGATGGACAAACCAGTAGAGAAAGCACTAGTCACACCAAGGTAGGGAGTGTGAATCATACCAGTTCTGTCTGAGTGTGACTAGTGGTGTATTAGGTTGATGAAAAAAACTAGTAGCAAAACCACTAGTCACACCAAGGTGGGGAGTGTGAGTAATACAAGTTCTGTTTGGGTGTGACTAGTGGTGCATTAGGTTGATGGAAAAAACCAGTAGCAAAACCACTAGTCACACTGGCATAACTAGTATTATTAACACTCTTCACCTTGGTGTGACTAGTGCTTTGGTTACTGGTTTTTATCATAAACCCATGACATTACTAGTCACACCGAGTTAACTAGCATTATTAATAATCTTTTGTTTCGTCTTCTCTTCTAGCTCCCTTTCCACTCTCTATAATGAAAAGATAAACAGTAAAGGGCTTTTGGCTAATATAGTTTACTTTCTATGTTATCAATTAAAGTAAAGAGCTTGCAATTAATACATATATATTTTTATTTGTTTGTAGATGGAAGATATTAACTATGATCAATTTTTGAAAATACCTAGATCAGAATGGGTATCAGGGAGGTCGATTAACATGCACTCCAAGTTTGACGTGATAGGCTTGATTGAAAATATATTGCGTCGGGAAGGGGAGTACGAACTAGCTGAAGAAACAGTTTTCAGGTATTTATTAAAAATACCTGCTCAACACATGTTTGCTGTCCGGTTGATTCAGCAATTACTTCAAAGAGAAATTAATTTGGAAGAAGCAAGTCCACATGAGATGTGGTTTTCCATTGGGGGCAGGAAGAGTAGGTTTTCCCGTGTTGAGTTTTGTCTAATGACCGGATTACGTTTTGGTCCATTACCTGATATTATTCAACGACCATATGTCATGGTACCTGGGGGGATACACGATCGATACTTTGATGGGAAAATACCATTGCTGCTTTCCGAGATACACAACCATCTTGCCACCAAGGAATTTCACCAACAAGGAGATTGTTTGAAGATGGCCCTTGTGTTGCTAGCAAACATCGTATTATTTGGGCAACTTTCGAAGGGCAAAACGACATTATGGTTGTTAATATTGGTAGAGAATATAGAGGAGTGGAATGCATTTCCATGGGTACATTATGTTTTCAAGTTAACGCTGTACTATTTGAGAACAGCGGTTGGAAAAAGTAATTATTATGGGTTTCCTTATGCTTTACAGGTTGGTTTTTATTTGTTTTGTTTCATGTCTTGATGTATATTTTATATGTTTATATTTTGTATTATAATATTGAACTTGTAGTCATTTTTGTATTTACAGATATGGGCGATGGAGAACATCCCATCAATGAGAGAAATGTTAGCTACTCGGGTATCGAGTGGTAAATACCCAAGAATGTTGAAATGGAGTTTCAATCGGCGCCCAAAAACTTTTCAGCAGCAGCTTAAACAAATAGAGGAGCGTGGAGATGTAAGTTTGAAAAACGGTTATTATATTTTACCAGTTTTGATTGTTTCTAACATTTGAATATATTGGTTATAGTTTGTTCCAGTTCGTGAGTTGTTCAGACCAAAGAGGGAGGAGACCCGCCGAGATTACTGGAAGGGTATTAAGATCAGTTTGGATGAAGGTGTGGAATTTGTTCCACTCACAGTAGTGGATACTGATGAAGGTGATAATGATGCCAGTGTGAATAGTCCAATACATCGTCGTGAGAGACAGAAGAAACGATCTCGCACTTCATATCCATCTCCCCCCACCCCCCCAGCAGCAGAGGACTCAATACCATCGAATACCTCTGCAGAAGTTAGTACACTTCATAAAACCATTATTACGTAAAAGCTCATGTTTTTTTTTATCCTTTGAATATCATTGTTCTTCTATGTAGGGATTGGAGAAATTAATGGAGTTAGTGAAGAATGTGATGGAGGAAATCCCGCGACGTATGGAGGACTATATCGATAAAAAGTTGGAGGCATTAGAGGGTCGATTAAATGATCGTATTGATAAAGCATTTGAAAATCGTCAGCAATATTCAGCTGATCAGGTATGTGCACAATAGTGTCAGTTAGTATGCTTTTGTAATGCTCGCATGTTCGTCGAATATAACCAACTTTCGTTGAATTAGGGGTATCATAATTATACATTCTCTACACATGGGATGCAAGATGATGTCCAACCTGCCCAGTTCACTTCCTTTGTTGCACAATCAGTTCCTACAAATGCAGCAGTGACTCCCCCACCTACTGTTGTGACATGTCGACCAAGTCCATTTAGAGAATCACATGACGCATGTGGTTCTACTGAGGAGGCACAATCAGGAGGGCTACAAGAGGTCCCAAATAAGGAGGCGCTGCATGTTTATGAAAAAAAGGGAAAAGGAAGGACAACGAAGGATAGTCAGGGGTTGTTGGCAAGTCGGTTGGAGGAATTGTACGGTGAAGGGTTTAATCTTGACAGTGCTGTTAATATGATGGCGGAGGATGTCCAAGTGGGTGATGATAATGATGTCATATTTGCGGATGCTCCCCGTCCGGAGACACAGGTTGATCGAACCGTTAGAGTAAAGATTGCATCAAAATATTGTGCTTCTCCGTACATCAATCCTTGGGCAACAGAGTCTGCAATACTGTCGCAGAAGAAAAAGGAATATATTGTCTTCAAGAAAGCAAAAAATAGTGCAGCCCTGTGAGTATATTTATGATTTCTGTTCAATACAAGTCAATTTGAAGGCTTGTTTATTAATGATTTATATTCATTTTAGACTGAATATTGGCACCGAGTTGTTTGCGGATTGGTCGTTCTTTGTCGAGTTAGAGAAGCCGAAAGTTTGAATGTCAAATGAAGTGAGTAACTCGTTTAATATGTCAGCATTGGCTTTATCTTTGAAATATGTTGCCACATTTTATGTATAAGTTTACTTTTGTTAATTTGTGTGGAATTGTTTTCGTTTGAATACAGCACATTGATGGGATTCTAGCACTTTTTGGCAAGCGGAGAAACGAGTTCCCCAGTCTATTTGTTGATGATATTGCAGTGTTGTGTGTTGATTTCTTTGTAAGTTTAGGGTCTTATTACATTTAATTAGAATTTATTATAACATTGTTGTACAATCTAATTTGTTGTCACATGTTATGGTATAATTTGTAGTCAAAATTGTCAGAGGCTTGGAAGGAAATTCATCCAAATGTGCAAGAACCATTTACTGGTCAATTTGATCCATTATCGTTCAATGCCCCTGATGATTGGATACTATATGGTAGCAGAGAAAAGCCAGCATGGGGGAAGAGATGGACACTTGTAAACACAGTAAGTATGCCTTTATGACCAAACACAATGTTTTGTCACCATGGTTTCTTGTAATTTTTTGTTGTTTGTTACGCAGTTGTTAATTTCGTGTGCAGTTGGATCTCCTGATGGTCATTAGATCTTATGTAAGGTAGATTTATCATAGTGGAGTATTGTTATATATGATTCATTGTCATATAAGATCCCAGCCGAGTCGACATATAGAGAGAACCAGGTGATGCCTTTGCGGTACTTGTTGCCTTCTGTGTTAGCAAAGTCAGGTTATTTTGAGGAGAAACACATGAAGAGGAGAGGGGACTGCTTTAGTGTACAAACCATGAACCATAAAAGCATACCAACTCAAAAGGATGACAGTAGTTGTGGTGGATTTGTATGTAAGTATGTCGACTGTATCATTAAGAAAGGTGTATCATGGAATTGGCGGCTATCGGACGTTCACAAGATGAGAAGGGAATACGCCTTTACCATATTTTGTAATGCTGTTAAGGCCAATGACATGTAATTGGGGTTTACATTGCCACATTCATATATCAACATGTATATATATAAAGTTATTTACAGATCCTACGTTCCCTTTGTGTTTTTTGCTTAAATATTTTGTGTGATATTTGAGGTGTTATGTTAAAGTTGTGTTATAGCCATTTCATAAGAAATTTCAACAAACCAGTAGAGAAAGCACTAGTCACACCAAGGTGAGGAGTGTGAATCATACCGGTTCTGTCTCGGTGTGACTAGTGGAGCATTGGGTTGAAATTTCAACAAACCAGTAGAGAAAACACTAGTCACACCAAGGTGAGGAGTGTGAATCATACCGGTTCTGTCTCGGTGTGACTAGTGGAGCATTGGGTTGAAATTTCAACAAACCAGTAGAGAAAGCACTAGTCACACCAAGGTGAAGAGTGTGAATCATACTGGTTCTGTCTTGGTGTGACTAATGGAGCATTGGGTTGAAATTTCAACAAACCAGTAGAGAAAGCACTAGTCACACCAAGGTGAGGAGTGTGAATCATACCGGTTCTGTCTCGGTGTGATTAGTGGTGCCACGGGTTGAAAAAAAACCAGTAGAGAAAGCAGTAGTCACTGGTCGCACCACTAGTCACACTGAGACAGAATCGGTATGATTCACACTCTTCACTTTGGTGTGACTAGTACTTTCTCTACTGGTTTGTTGAAATTTCAACCCAATGCTCCACTAGTCACACCGAGACAGAATCGGTATGATTCACACTCCTCACCTTGGTGTGACTAGTGTTTTCTCTACTGGTTTGTTGAAATTTCAACCCAATGCTCCACTAGTCATACTGAGACAAAACCGGTATGATTCACACTCCTCACCTTGGTGTGACTAGTGTTTTCTCTACTGGTTTTTCCTATAAACCCATTTCACCACTAATCACACCGAGACAGAACTAGTGTTACTCACACTCATCACCTTGGTATGACTAGTGGTTGGGTCACTGTTTTCATACAAAGCCCGACAGAATGTGACTACTGTGATTAACAAGATCACCAAACACAAACACAAACTAGTTTATTACAGTAAATGTTGTGCATTTGTTACAAGTGAAAACAACAATATATCAACAACCAAAATACAAGGTTATGGTTGAGATTGTTCTGGTACAGTGGGTCGAGGAGCATTCTTACAAGTCTTGCTATTGTGTCCTACTTGGTGGCAGGTCCGACACTTTCGTCGTCTTCTTACTTGGGTAACGGAGCCTTCACTATTGTTCATAGGGGGTCGTTGAGATGGATGTGAATTACGACAGTTTTGTCGATAGTGGCCTTTTTGCCCACAATGGGAGCATTTCAAAACCCTTCCGCTTATCTCGCCAGCAGATGGAATCCTTTTCTTTCTAAGCCTGCCAGCTTGCGAACGCCATGGTGGTGGTAAAACAATCATGTTTCGGATGTCTTCTGGAACCGTCCATTCATCTGGGTCAGGAACCGGGAAGATAGCACCAGCATATGCAGCCAATAGATTGGGTGTTTTGTAACAGTCGGATATGTAGGGGATGAATGACCTATTACAATACCTGTACAACCGAAAACAATATTAAACTTTTATTCTACAATTAGAGCAAAACCTCGCAAATATTATGGTCTTACCTTAGCACCGCAAGTGCATGTGAACATGGTAAAAGATCCATCTGGAATGCCACACAAGTACACGTCCTTTCGGTTAGATTGACAACGGTCTTCCTACTCCCACCCTTTACAGCATACTTGCTATCATCGATTGGTGTGACCGTGTAAGTTTGTGAGTCTCTAGTATACTCTGCAATTTTCTTCTCTGCCCATTGTGTTATCTCTGCTGACATTTTTTCTGCATTCTTCCGGCGGTCATAAAACCATCTTTGCATCATACCCCTTATATACTCAACCAAAGTCGTTAATGGATATTGGCGAGCTTTAACCAAGCATGAGTTCATGCATTCAGCAATGTTGGAAGTTAAAATCCAGTAGCGCCTTACTGGAGACATTGCCAATGCCCATCTATGTGGTCCAAGTTCGATTAATTCTCTATGCGCCGTTGGGTGTATTTTGCTAAGGTCTTCCATCATGCCCCAAAACTTGGATTGACGATAACACCTTGATGCGCGATGGAATAATCCGGTGACAGTCTTATTTTTGTATAAATTTTTCACATTTTGTGTCATGTGATACATGCAAAGGCCATGATGTGCATCGGGGTACACTTTTTCCATCGCTACTTTAATTCCAAGATGCCGGTCGGATATGAACATGCAATTCTCTGGACACCCAATTACATTTCTCAACTTTGTTAAAAACCATGACCATGATTTCTCATCTTCAACATCCCCAAATCCAAATGCTAAGGATACACTTGCTCGTTTGCATCTTTACACACCGCAATGAACATAATCCCACCAAATTTCCCTTTCAAATGTGTTCCATCAATGGTAATAACTGGTCTAATCACTTGACGAAACCCAGATATACTAACACCATAAGCAATAAACATGTATAGAAACTGGTTGCTATCATTTGTCTCAATGTTTGTGACTGTACCTGGGTTAGCTAACTCCAACTGATAACAATACGCAGGCAACTGTTCAAATGACAACTCTGCAGACCCAAAAACGTTGTCTTCAGCATGATCTTTGGCTCTTCGACATTGATTATATGTCAAAGTAACTCCATAATTAACTTGAATTTCTGTCTGGATTTCTTTGGGTTTCATGCTTTGACCACTGACTTACAATTTCAGAGTGATAAGGTCTCCGATTAATTTTGCACTCACTTTCCTGCACCGTCGATGTACACTATCAAGCGAACAACAATGTTGTTTTCAGAATTTTCGCACCTCCCATTGGTCTCCAATCTTTATTTTGATGGCTACAAGTTGAAATTTACAATTCTCATCCTTGCACCTAACATCATAACGGATGTTGTTTGATTTCTTGACCTTTTTACAAAAACCTTCCTTCAATGCATACATCTCTACAGCTTTACCCATATCACGCTTTGAAGAAAATATTTTCCCTCTGAAGAAATGATGGTCTTCTCTTTCTGACACTTCAGTGGCGATTGTACGAAATGCGGAAAGATCTATTCCAGGGATGCGCCATTCACTAGCTACTCTTTGTTGCATGTTATTATCATCATTGGCTTGACGGAAACACCCACTGCCATCATCCCTAACATCGCGAACATTATCATGATCTATATCACAATCCTTATCACGAACATCATGATTAAATCCACCACCACTGTCAGTATCACCACCTAAATCTTCTGCCATAACTGCATGTCGGCTTCCTCCATCTCCTCTGAAAATATTAGTGGCTATAGGAATGCTTTTAGCTGGACGATAGTAGTCCGAAAACTTGTCTGAATCAATGTCATCCAAGCAATATTCTGTAGAACGATTATACTCACTGTCATTTAAGTTATACTCACCGTGTGAATCAACATTATCTTCTTTTTCTTCATCATCATCATCATCATCATTGTCATCATCATCATCATCATCATCATCATCATCATCATCATCTTCTTCTTCTTCTTCTTCTTCATCTATGTCTTCACATTCATCTTCAATGTTACGATCCTCATGGATTGGAACTTCGTTGGTTGACGAAACAGACTTGAATTGAGAAACTAATTCAACAAAGCTTTGGTGTTGTGGCTGGTTTATTAATTGGATTTGTGATTGGCTTGATAATTGGATTTGCGGTTGGATTGGTAGTTGTATGAAGATTGGTGGTTGAAGTTGTTGTTGGATTGGTAATTGAACATTTCCTTTATCTCTCAGACAGTCATTTAGATTGTTTGGAACAACAGATACGTAAACTTCAGGATTTTTCTCATGTAGCCAGAAAGACACAGCTTTATCAGTTGTTAATTTTGGAATGGCAGGCCTACCGGAAGTCTCCACCAATATGTGTAAGTCAAATGTACTCTTTGTTATATCAACTCCAACAATATTCTCAACGGTCTTCTTTAAGTCATCAAGCGTCGCATTCATAGAAACAAATGCTATTTCTGATTCACCACCCTCATACTTATAACCAATCCATTGTCCACCATGGGTGACTATAATTCTAGTTTCGTCCATATCACTGTACACAAATAAATGATCGAATTTATTAATGGAGGACTAAATCAAGACTAGCAATATATCATTACTCATACTTTGATACAATTAAGTAATTAAACTACTAAATAAATGCTCATAATATGACACTAATAGTGACGCCAAGGTGATATGCATTAATAACACTAGTTACCTCGGTTTGACTAGTGTTTTGCCTACTGTTTTTTTTTCCATAAACCTATGATACCACTAGTCACACTAAGGTAACAAGCGTTATTCACACTCGTCACCTTGGTATGACTAGTGTTCTAGCTACTGGTTTTTTCTTCAAGTCATGACACCATTACTCACACCAAGGTAACTAGCATTATTAACACTCGTCAACTTGGTGTGACTAGTGTTTTGCCTACTAGTTTTTTTTTCCATAAACCTATGATACCACTAGTCACACTAAGGTAACAAGCGTTATTCACACTCGTCACCTTGGTATGACTAGTGTTCTAGCTACTGGTTTTTTCTTCAAGTCATTACACCATTACTCACACCAAGGCAACTAGCATTATTAACACTCGTCTGCTTGGTGTGCCTAGTATTTTGCCTACTGGTTTTTTTTTTCTATAAACCTATGATATCACTAATCACACTAAAGTAACAAGCATTATTCACACTCGTCACCTTGGTATGACTAGTGTTCTAGCTACTGGTTTTTTCTTCAAGTCATTACACCATTACTCACACCAAGGCAACTAGCATTATTAACACTCGTCTGCTTAGTGTGACTAGTGTTTTGCCTACTGGTTTTTTTTCTGTAAACCTATGATACCACTAATCACACTAAGGTAACAAACATTATTCACACTCGTCACCTTGGTATGACTAGTGTTCTAGCTACTGGTTTTTTCTTCAAGTCATTACACCATTACTCACACCAAGGCAACTAGCATTATTAACACTCATCAGCTTGGTGTGATTAGTGTTTTGCCTACTGGTTTTTTTTTTCCATAAACCCATGTCACCACTAGTCACACTAAGTTAACTTGTTCACTTGTGTTAATAATGCAAGTCATCTTGGCATGACTACTGTTTTCATCTTTGGTTTTTTAACTAAGTCTTGCCATCACTAATAATGTCGTACATGTGTGTCGTTTCCATCAACATACATAGAAATACTAAGTTCGTAAACCCTAAAGCCAATTTCTACAACTCAATATCAGTATAGCTAACCACAATAACTAATAACAATTGAAAAATAAGTGTTCAAAAGTTAAGATACATTACCCGTAGTGCAGAAGAAGATTATGGATGGTGGATGGAAAGAATGTTCGCTGGTGGATGGTGGATGGAAAGAATGGTCGCTGGTGGATGGTGGATGGAGTTTTTCGCGCAGAAGAGAATCACGATAGATGGCGAATGGTGCCTGTGAAGAAGAAGGTGAAGCTTGATGAAGCTGGATGGTGGCTGTCAAGACGAAAATGAAGCTGGATGTAGCTGGATGGTGGCTGTGAAGAAGAAAATGAAGTTGGATGGTACAGACAAGAATGAAGGTCGATGGCGGATAGTGGCTGTGAAAAAGACGAGAATGAAAGAGTAAAAGGAGCAGCAGAAGAGAGAATGCAGAAGAGAGAATACGTCCCTAAATAAATCACCTGTTTTATTTTTAGAAAAGGTATTTGTGTCCAAAAAAATAGGGCTTGAGACTCATTTGTTAATTTTATTGAAATGGGACAAAATTGTTATTGCAATAATGGAAAGTGCCATCTGGTGACATTTCCTCAGAAAGTTACAGCCCTTGTTAAAGATCAAGTTCGATAACATTGAGTACAGAAGCTGACACGCTAGACCACAAAGCAACACAACTGCTTCAAATGTTCTTTTGTCACACGTCCTGACTTTGGGAGGGTATATGTTTCTGACCAGGATCCATAATGTGGTAATTCAACGACCATCGACGAGGATTGAATCAAAGGTGGATATGGTTTGAAAAGTATTACTTTCTAACGGTGAAGAAATTGACACCACAGTACTAGAAGAAGCTTCATTACTAGGTCTGAATATGTCAACCACATTAGTGTTAGGTGGAATATCAGGAAAGTTAGCATCACCATCTAGATACTGCATCACCTGCCTCATGCTAGGCCTAATTGTTGGATCAGGGTGTGAACAAAACAGGCCTAGTTTCAGAACCAACTCCATTTGCTCCTCCACATAAACACCTTCCAGTCTATGATCACTAAGATCAAGAATAGCTCCTCTATTCCAGCAGTCAATGACTTTATAAACCAAATGGACTTTTGGAGGCTCAATAGGCCTCCTTCCACATGCCACCTCAAGCATAAATGCCCCAAAAGCAAACACATCTGTCCTAGTTGTTACCTGTCCAGTTCTAAGAAGCTCTGGAGCCAGATAGCCTATAGTTCCTACCACATTAGTTGTTTGTGGAAGACTATCGTGATCATATAACCTGGCAAGACCAAAATCTCCTAACTTTGCATTTAATTTAGCATCTAAAAGGACGTTAGCTAGTTTTATATCTCTATGCAGGACAACTTGTTCCCACTCTTCGTGAAGATAAAGAAGGCCAGAAGTAACACCTCTAATAATTTGAAATCTTTGAAACCAATTAAGGTTTGGCGTGATATTGCTATGTAGAACTTTGTCAAGGCTCCCATTAGGCATGAAATCATAGGCTAATAGAAGTTCTCCTTTTCGCCTGCAATAGCCGCGGAGTTGCACCAAGTTTCTGTGCCTTAGTCTTCTCATGCTTACAATCTCAGCCACGAACTGCTTCATCTCTTCTCCTGAATCATGAGAAAATCTCTTGACTGCAACTTGTACATCAGAAGATGGCAGCACACCCTTATAAACCTTCCCAAAACCGCCTTGTCCAATAAGGTCTGTGAAACCTTTGGTTGCTATGTGGAGATTCTTATAGGATATTCTGTGAGGACCATATTCCCTTTCCCAGTCTTCATATATTTCTTCATATTTCTCCTTCCTCATAATGTAAACAGCTACACCAGCGATCATCAATACAACAGCTACTACTACAACTACAACAATAACAATTGCTTTTTGTAGGTTATTACTGTTGGGTTTTGTGCCCTAAGAGCTTGTAATTATGTAAACGGTTTTAATAAATAATAATAAAGTATTTATTTTGTTCAATTTATATGTATTTATGAAATGTATGCTTCATACAAATATCATGTAACATCCATGATTACTTATGTAATCTCAAACTAAGTATATAAGTGTTATATACAAGAGGATTTAGTTTGAGATCAGTAATCAAAAGAGTCCGTAGAAAGCAAACAAAGCTGGGTACTTTGTTTGTGGTAAATCTACAATTGCGGTCCATTTTGTATTTGATGCGATGATCTTATCCGGGATCGTTTATGTGGCGACATGAAAATGGAGGCACCTTATATGATAGAGATTATATAGGACTTGTTATGCGTATTTTTTGGACTTAGTAGTTGGGCTGGTAAAAGTCTAATTGAGGCCCATTTAAGATCCGATAAGAAGACCCGATAAGGTCAACATAGTCAAAGCCCATCAGACGAAGCCTAGTATTGACTCAAAGACCATCAAGACTTCCAGCTGGCATCAACAGACTCATAAATACAGGCAGGTCGCAGCTCGACGCTTGCGCAGCTCGTTTCTCAGCGAGCTCGAGATGAGGACCATTATGACACGTCAGCTTGCTCAGATACGTGATAAGTATCATATCTTCCAGAACAGGCAGTTACCAAGTTCAATAGTGATTCTCTCTCTCCGAATATGGTAGTTGCCCAATCAAACCATGATTTCCTCATCAGATATGGAGATTAATTCAAATTCAAATTCAAGTCATCATTACTTCAAGATAATTATAGCAATTTCCTGATATCACCTAAATATATTAGGAAGCATGATTAATTTATAATTCTTTTCCTTATTTTTCCCAATTGTTTAGGGAATGTAATTAATTCAGGATTCTCTTCCTGATTTGCTACAACCAGAATTGTAACTCTTCTTTCCCTATAAATAGGGATTGAAACCATTGTAACAATATAAGACAATATTCAATAATATACTGTCACTCTGCAGAGATTAAGAGTTGGACAGTCGTGGACGTAGGCCTTTTTATTGCCGAACCACGTAAAATTTGGTGTTCTTCGTTTGATCATCTGTTTTCTGTCTTTGTCTTTTCTAGATTTTTGTGCTTTCTCACATTGATTGCAGGTATTGGGCATTGATTTCTCGTCGACTGAATTCCAACGTCGACATCAGCTTGGTGGTAGGAGTTGTACACCAATAACGCCTATAAGGTTGAGGGTTCAACTCCGGACGCGACCCCAAGAGGCCAAAAGGGGTTCAACGGTCTACGGGCCGGCCCCACATAAATCGTTCCGTCGGCGAGGTTCCGACCCCCGACCGGGTGTTGACCGATTCCGATCGTCAACAGGACTGGACCACGATAAAATGAATTTTTTATTAATATCCGTTAAATAAAGAAATTCATATTTATCAACTAGATAATCATATATGGATTGATCTTAATCCTGAGTGTTTTATGGACTCCTATTTGTTGAGTCATATCTTTTGATTTACATGGGTGAGACTGTTATAGATTTACGGTCAATAAACTTCGTACTTTAGAGATATGATTTAATAAATGGCTGGGAACATTCTATACAATAATGGAATCCACTCCTTCTTGTGAGAAGTAGATGAGTAGTTCCCTTTAAGTGTTGATTCGGGTCTTGAACAATAAGAGCGTTCGACTTTCTGTTTATAAGTAAACAGAAAGATAAATTCATAAGTTGTTATGAATATATTGTTAATTAGAGAATCAATGGTACTTATTGGAATAAGATATAATTAGAGAGGTATAACGGACTTTAATGACCTAGCTCTAATTATGAACTACTAGTGGAGGATCAAACCATATGAAATGATTAAATCGATGGACACTGAAAATTCAGATTGTGTAAAACATCTACAATTTTGAGAGTGCAACCTTGGGTTTTTAGTGGAGTAACTCTAAGGTTAATAATAATGAATTATTCAATTAAAGAGTTTAATTAATAATTTCGATATTATTGGAGCTCAAATTGTAGGTCCATTTGGTCCCCTTGCTAGCTCACAACCACATAAAGAAATAAATGAAAGAATATAATTGGATTGTCCAATTATTTATGTCACATGGACATGTTCACGAATTATTTAAATAATTTGATTATTTAAATATATGTAATTATTTAATTAAGTGTTAATTATTTAATTATCTGTAGAGATTATGGGTTCAATTTTAATGGTGTCATTAAATTATTTATGATTTAGAATCATTTAATTTAATGAACAATCTTTTAATTAATGGAAATAGTAATTTAATTTAATTGGAATTAGATTTCATATTAAATTGAATTAAAGAAGTTTTAATAGGAATTAGATTCTATATTAAATTAAAAGTAAAGAGTTCTTGACTAATAAGGAATTTGATTTCATATTAGATATGAACTATGTTTTCTAATTTAAATAGGAAATTGTATTCCTTGTTAAATTGGAAAACTCTAACTTATCATTATAAAATGGTGTTTTATGTTGGTAACAAAAGGTGAGAATTTTTTGGCTACTTGAACCAAAAACTTCCATTAATTAAAAACACCAAATTACCCCATCTCACACAATAATCCTTTATAAAAGATTTCGTGATTTGATTCTTCGAGATTGTGCCCACACGCAGTTTTTTTTGTGAAGAGTCATAGCAAGGAAGATCGAACGGTGAAGAATTTACGAATCAAAAGGGATCAATTCAATATTTATGCAAGATAAGATTCGATCTTATTAATTTAATTATTGAATTGTTATTACTAGCATCGATCGGGTATGTTTTTATTCGGAAAAATTTTTAAAATCCACGTTTCCGTATTAAATCTAAAATTAAATTTTCCCTTCAATTACCTGTTTTCCTGGGTGGGGGAGGTGGAGGAAGCTGTGAAATATCAAGGTCTTGTGCTTCTCCAGCTGTGTTGAAGCATAGTGATCACTAGCACGCGTCCCAGTTGCTGCAGAGAAACCAACATACATAGAATCCAAGAAAACTTGAGAAAGATCGATAAATGTTGACAAAAGAGGCCTGGTTGGTTCTGGAACTCCAACAGGAGCCAGTGTTACATTGAGTAGCTTTTCACTTCCATTGTAGTGTATCCAAACCTTCATTGCTTTTCCACTGTCAAGCTCCAAGCTTATATTCTTCCCTTCTGCGTCAGAAAAATAAGTTGCATTGGCTGAATCATTAGAGATCAGGCTGTTAACATCAATCCCCACATGATTGTCACTGATGTCTTCAAATTGAGGGGTGACCACAGTATCAAGTTCAACCGCCAAGATGTGGTTTGTAGCTTGGCCATTGTTTGTAGCGTTGAAGAGTCCAAAGGATGAAGATGGAAGAGCTTCACTGAAGTCCATAGACGATGCAACTACAAAAGCCATCCCATGGCCACCAAAATAAGCCTTTTCATCAACTATTGAAAATGCAAAGTTGGTGGAAAATGAAAGAGATTGAGAGGAAGATGTGTTGAATTTGATTCGTGTTGGATGGAAAGCATGACCATGGTTGAGGTCCGAAATGTTGGTCAGCTGCAATAGGCCATTTTAATGAATCCTAGCAGATCCATCCATATGCAGTTGGCCATCATGAAAGCCTTTGTAGATGAAGTGGTCATTATCGTGAGCTGACACTAAGCAAATCCAGCATAAGATGAAAGTTATATAAAAATAATATGATCGAAGAGATGTAGCCATTGAGGACATAAAAAACTAGTTTGCTTTCTACCAAAAGCGAGCTTTTGCTGATTTAAATAGATTTTTCAAGTTTGGCTCAGTAATCTAAGATTAAATGTCATTTTCATCTGAAATATTTGTAAAGGGGCGTGACAGTGTCAACTTGTGACGTCTTAAAATTTGAATTCCCAGTCAGAAAGGGTCTTGGACGCGCAGCGATATCTTTCAGCATGCATTGAAATGGAAAACATGTTGCAGTCAGTCAATCTAAAGGGTTGAATAAATCCAAGAGCCGATAAATTCAAACAATAATGTCAATTCAGAAGGCTACATTTTATGGAACAGTCACTGAAATTTATTCGCATTTAATGCATCACCGCAACCACCAGGCAAGTTGGATATACAGCTTATCCTATATATCTCCCAATTTTGGTCTCCATTGAACTTTGTTCAATTATTTGGACTAACCAATTGAAAGCGGTTGCATCAGGAATGGCAACAGATCGGGTTCGAATGGATTTAATTTACCCAAACTTGCATTAGAACTTGTAAAAAAAAGGGGATGACACTAAGTACCGTCTGTTATTTGATCGAATCGCTAAAGTCTCCTGTAGTTTGACATAATCTCATTTTTTTCCTTTCTATTAACTCTGTTACTGAAAAGTAGATACTGATAGTGACAATGCCTAGAAAGACGGTATTGCTTCTCCTGTTGTTGGACAAAAAAAAAGTTTAAAAGTTTAAAAAATAAATAATAAATAAAATAAACAAATTATTAACAATTTATTATAAACTTCACCGTCCACCTTTATGATGGATGGTAAAAATTAAATTCCAAAATAATTTTTTAAAAAATACTTAAAATGAAAAAAAAAAAAATCCAACCACTAGAAAAAAAAAATTCATTTGACATCGAAGGAAGGAAATGATGATGATTCATCATTTGGGTTCGAATCAAACCCAGATGAGCCATCATCATAGGTTCGAATCGAACCTAGAGGGAGTAGCGGTAAGGGAGGAGTGGAAGAGGGAGGGGTGTCAGCATTAAAAGAGAGAAGATGATGATGGTTAACCTGGGTGGTACGAATCGACCTAGATGGGGTAGTAGGAGGCAAAGAGTGGAGGAGGAAAGGGGAGATCGGCGTCAGAGATAAGAGAGAGAAAAATAAGAGAGAGAGAGAGAGAGAGAGTTGTTCTTAATGAAGTTTAGAGAATTTATTTATTTATTTATAACCACCATCCATCATGTTGACGAAAGATGGACATGTTTTTTTTTTTTTAAATTATTAACAAAATTTTATAATTGTTTTATTTTTTATTTTTGGTTTAAAAAAATATTAATATTTTTTAATTATTTTAAAAATATAATCTTTTAACAAGTGACACTTATCTGTTTGTTCAAAATTTTTAAACTTATTTTACATTGAATTGAATGTTTTATCCTTCCTGGTTAATAGTTAAATATTGACTTTTAATATCTAAGTTGATGGTAGAGAGTTTTTAGGCCATTTTAATAAACATTAGGGGGTGGTTTTTTGACTACATATATAAACTACATGGGGACCCATAGCAATTTTTTGGAGTTAGAGGTTTTTTTGTTATTATACCAAATTATAAAGGAGAAATTAGATTTATCCCAAAAAAATTTGTATTTGCACCTGAACTTGTAAACAAATTTTACATCCACACCTGCATCTGCACGCAAACCCATAATATGTTAAAAAAAAAAATCCAAATTTCATAAAGTTTTTTCCTTCAATATCACCTTACAACCACAAATGATATAATTTCTAAATCCTACAATACAATCAACCATAAAATAAAACCAAACTTAATACTTCAACCTAAAGTTTAATATTTAACATGATAAATTTATAATAAATGACATACTTTAAATCCAAATAAAACATAAAATATGTCAAAATTTTGACCAAAGTACATAACAAATTCTTCAAAGTACGAAGATGCAGTCATCCACATGTCCAAGTTCCACGTCATGACACCAACATGCCATCCCTAGTTACCCTCCACAAATTAATAGTTTTTTTTTTCTTTTTCTTTTTTTTTTTTAATGTTACGGGTTCATGGGTGTGGATGCGGATTTTTTTTTCACACCCACACCCCATACCCCAAACCTTCAGTTGTGGAATTTCACATCCACAGCCCCTACAAACCTATTTAATAAAATCTATACTCGTTCATTGTGGTGAAAATCCATAAGTTCGCAGGTTTATGTATTGAATTATCATCTCTAATCTTCATACAAATTAATGTCAACCACTATATTTATATAAATATGCATGACATTAATTTTTTTTATTTCAGATTAAAAAAAAAACTAATGTCATGCATATCTATATAAAAATAGTAGTTGATATGAGGTAATCCTTCTCAAGAAATTCATTAAAAGGCGCTCCTTGATTCTTGGGAATCCAAGTCTCTCATTTTCACTTCGCTTAATATCATTTCAATTGTTTCGTAGTATTATAATTATACTCCTTTTTTAATAACTTAACTCTTTAAGGGTCTCATTCTTGGAAATTTGTTTTTAAAACAAAGAAATTGCTTTTTTTTTTTTCTTTTTTCTTTGGGTGCAAACATTGGACCTAAAACCGATTATATTTTTGTTGTTTTACGTTGCACATGGTGAGGGGGTTATTTGTCACCTTCGTAATATTACAAATATGCATGGATCAAATGAACCGATACTCTAGTCAGCATCAAAATCCATATATATATATATATATCTATGGTATGTTTATTTAAGAGATTAAGAAATAGGAATGAGGAATGTAAATAATTATTGGTATTTATTTGTTTTAAATTAATATATAATAGAAATGAAATTACGCATCTCACAAAAATTTAAGGTGGTGAATGAGATTGTTATTTTCCCCACCTAACTTGGGATTCCAAATCCCATTAAATTTTAAAATTTAAAAAGTCGTTTTATTAATAAAATAAAAATATAAATAAAAAAAGTTGCTTTTGAAAAGTCTATTTTAATAATAAATAATTTTTTATATTATTCGAGTTTTAGAATTAAAATCTATTTGAGTATATCGATATGTCAAAATAATTCATGATATGATATAAGAATAATAATACTTTTAGAATTTATTGAAAAATAGTTTAATAAGCATAATATTATTATATAAAAATACATATTTCTTGATGATAAAGTAAAAAAAAGGGATAATAATTTTCTTTAAAAAAAATACCTAAAGGTACACATATTTTTAATCAAAGATATTTTTGTAATTTATAAGCAATCCATTTCAATTTTTTTTAAATCAATTTATTTTGATTCTAAGTTAAAATAAACATTTTTAAAATAATATTGTTTGATTTCGATTATAATTTTTTTAATTAAAATAAATAATTTATTTTAATTTCAATACATCAATTTCAAAGCTAATATAATTTTAGATCATCCTAAATCGTTTCAATGTGCAGCATAAATGGATAAAGGAGAAGGGTTTTATAAGTATTTCGTCGGATGACGTGGCAGAATATTATTGGCGAAGATCAGGAGCTTAAACCCTATGTAGCATTTGCATATGATTCGTCTGAAAACGAAGAGAAACAGAGAGCAAAAGCATGGCTTGCAATTCCTCGACTTGCCAATCCAACTGTTACAAAGAAGACGACGAGCATCCAAATCCAAATCCATCAAACCAGCCTAGCAGCATATGCGTCAAGTGCAAGACCAACGAAGCAGCGACCGGCGACTTCTGCAGAGAATGCTTTAGAGCTAATCTGTACGGAAAGTTCAAGTTTGCCGTCACTTCCAACGCCATGATCACTCCTTCCGACAACCTTCTTGTCGCCTTCTCCGGCGGCCCCTCTTCCAGGGTGCTTCTTCAGTTTGTGCATGAGATGCAGCGGCGTGCGCAGAAGAATTTCGATGCTAGTAAAGACAAATCTTTGCCAGTCTTTGGTTTCGGAGTCGCTTTCATCGATGAGAGTGGTTATCGGTCAGTCGCTGCTGCTGATAAAGTGATTGAAGAGATTAGATCGATCGTGTGTAATCTAGCGAAAGAGTTGCATGTTTTTCCTATTGAATTCCTCTTCTCGTCGGATGATGGGAAGGAGAGATTGAAAACGTTGGTGGATTCTGTTAGTGATGCGGATGGGAGAGAAGATCTTCTGCTGCATTTAAGGATGTTGGCTCTCCAAAAGGTTATAATGTTTAAGATACATTCACTTACACATTATAATGTTTCAAGATGTGTTTTATTACTTACAATGTGTTCTCTTTCTCTTGCAGGTTGCTTCTGAAAATGGATACAACCGATTGGTACTGGGATCGTCCACGTCTAGGATTGCTTGCCATGTTATTTCAGCCACTGTAAAGGTCTGTCTATGGTTACTTGTCTCTTGATTGGATTTATTAGTATAAAATGGAAAAATAGGCAAACAATAGAATTCAGTTTGTGAAGGATGGAAATGCATTTCTATTTGGACCAAGTGGGAAGCATGAGCAATCTGATGAAATGTAATGTAACATTCATGTGTTGAATGCACTTTTCTGTTTTCAACAGGGAATTGCTAAATATTTCAATTGGACTCATATTTCAAATTGACAACCCTTGAGTATAGTTACAAATTGCTTTTACAGGGTCAAGGTTATTCTTTACCAGCGGATATACAGTATGTTGATGCTCGATGGGACGTTCCAGTAGTTCTTCCACTTCGTGACTGTCTTGCTTCAGAGCTCAACATGCTTTGCCACATTGATGGGTATCGAAATTTCACCAGTTTTATTTTTATATCTTCATTTAAATGCCTTTTGTGCTTTGCAATATCTTCATTTTTTTATTTTTTTGGTTTTTGACAAAATCTTCTTTTCATTATGGTAGTAAATCACAAATGCTATTGTAATAACCTTTCATGCTTTGATTTTATATTTTTAGTTTTTCTAAAAAGATACTTTAATGATTAATATGGATTGGAATCATGTAGATTATTACTAAATGATAGGTCTGATCTATTGGCAGGGCAGTCTAAAGACTCTGGAGTTTTCAAATAGTCCTTGTTCTGGTATCAATGGCTTGGTATCATCATTCGTGAAGCTATTGCAGGTATGTACTTTCTTTGTTCTTTTTTCTTCCTTCTCTTCTTTATAGTTTATTTTTATATTTTATTTATTTATTTTTTTGTCTCGTGGTATTTAGAAAATAACTTTAGAGATAATAGAGTGCACAAGATGAAAATAGAGTGAAGAATGGTATAGTTCACTATGCACTTTGCTTGAAGACTGTATTGTATTCTTCATAAGGGGATAGAAGGGATCATAAGTAGTCATAGGACTGCCCAAAGGAGGAAAGGGGTGGGGGAAGGTGAGAGGTGTGGGGTCATTGGTGTGGTTGTGGTTGTGATTTGCTTGAAGGTTTATGTGGAAGTAATTTTCCTTATTTCTCCTTAGAAGTTCAAATGGTTCATCTTTGTTTAAAGAAACTGAACTGGCTTTATCTACCAATTTTGCTTGAGATCACTTTTATTACTTGAAACAGAGGAGATTACTTTCATTACTTGGAGAGAGGAATTTGCATTTGTAGTTTGTTTAAAATTATTAATACAGCTAGCTGTTTTGTTGCAATTATTAATATATGTAAGGAACCTTGATTAGTAAGGCTCTAACAGAACTTTATTTTTCAGGAAGAAAATCCTTCTCGAGAGTCGACAATCATGCGAACAGCTGGAAAGCTAACTCCGTTTCACTTCAATAGGATTCCGGAATTAAATGACTCCAATGTTCCTTTGGCAACCCAAAGGCGTCAGAAGAGATTTAATCTCAAGCCTAATGAATCCATTTCTTCAGAGTCATTCTGTCCTTTATGCTTTAGCCCGCTTAGTAAATCAGACATGGCTATTTTGAGCAATTTAGAGAGTTGCCAAAATTATGATATTCTTGGTGCTGCCTGTTGTTCAAGTTGCCAATTTCAGATAATTCCCAAGGATTTGTCATCGATGGAGCATTTCTATTCTGCTCTACCCCAGCCACTGCTAGACAGAGCGAAGAATTGCAGCAATGGCAATTTCAGCTCACTAAGGTGAGATTTAACATTTATGACCTCCATTACTACACCTGCAGTATGTGGTGGTTTTGGTACTTCAAACTCCAAAAAATGGTCTCTCTCTCTCTGTGTAGATAATATTTTGTCTTTCTTTGGTTTCATAATTCCTTGCGGATGAGGAAAGAAAATTCTCATCACGCTGTCAATGCTGTGAAGGGTAAGCATTTTCCAGCAGTGTAGCTTAGAAACTATACCTCTTTTCTTGGCTTGTATGCTATGCATTTATCCCTTAGACTTTATATATTTCTATGATAGGTAGCAAGCATTAACCTGTTCAGTTTTTCTGCTCTCAGGAAGCAAATACAAGATTGCCTGCTTTCAGAGAGTGAAGATGAAACTTGAATTGCGTAAGCTTGTTTTTGAGATGGTTGTTATGGTTGTTAGATACCATAATGTTTTGCTTGGTTAAGGCAAAGTCAGAAAGATGGCTCTCACTTACAGCCAACCTCAAACATTGACCATCAAGTAATTGCTGCTGCAGATTGCTTGCCTAAAGCATGACATCCTACTTTTATTGCAGCCAGTCCTTGCTGATTGCCTTGCCTTAAATTATTTATAGGAACAAGGATATTCATCTTGTTGAATGTATTTTTTATTTGAGTTGTCAAACAGATCTAGTCTTGGGTGTACAGTACTTCATGGCTAATTTTTTTTCAAAAACATGTCTTTTATGCCTTAAATTTTGGAGCTGTGTGAAATTTTTGTAAGGCGATATAATAGAATTTAAAAAATTTTTGAGATATTGTCCACTTGGGTTTGGCTTTAGCTAATTTGTTTTGAAATGAATAGGTTTGTTCAGCTTTTCAATTCCTTGAGTCATGGCTGAAGGCCTGAAACATGCCAAGGAAATATAAAGAATAGCTCATTTCACATCCAAACGAAATGCACAACAGATTTTATGAAAGAATACAAATCCATATGTTGTTTAAAACACCATGTCCATCAAGGAATAATATGATTCTGTATCATAAGCTCATAGCCATTTGAATTTTATGCTATGAGATTCGATTACGAACAGGACAAGATGGGTTAACATTTGGGTATGAGACAAAAACTCAATATTTAACTTCAAGCACGGATAAAGAAGGGCACAAGCTTAACGAACAGTGGCTGAGTGGTGCAGCCAGTAGTATTCTTCATGTATTCAAGACCATGCTTTGCCAATTATTTGTTCCAGGATATGTGCTTCAAAATTCATTGGGTACTCGGGGAAAGAATTCCTCCAGCTGATTTTCATTCATCACGACGCCGAGTTTCTTATCAAGAAAGGCATTAATCAGATCAGCTCCAACATTTGTTGAGATGTCTTCAGCATGGATCAGCATGGATTATATGCACTCATTTATAATTTGTGCACGGTCTTATCTGCACAGGCAAACACAGGAAACCAACTTTATAAAACTAAAAGAAACTTAAAATCGGGGCATCTTACAATAAAATTCAGACTTAACTAATACAGAGAAAAAAAAAAAAGAGTGCATCTGTCTATGAGTCTTGTAGGGTAGGTGGAGGCCAGCAGTAGGTAGGGAGAATGAGGAAATGTCAGTTATTGCAATTTTTTCCGTACTTGTATTAATGAAGTGGTTGTTTATACCAAAACCCAGAGGTTTGTTCCTCATTTATAAACTTACAGGATTATTATGCCAAACTTTATTCTTCTTAAAGTTGATCTTCATATATATCATAAATTTGATAGCTACCTCACTCAAACCTCTAATATGTAAAAAAAATCTTTAACAACAAATTTAACTAACATAGCTCAAAAGTACTTTCTCTTTGGTACACAGATTATTAAGACAGACACACTCATACGTAACAGATGTCAAGTTCCCCCTTTTATGATTGACATTTAAAGGGCAATATCTAACCGACCATTTGTTATCTGTGATTCCAATCATGGTAGTACAATTTAAAAGGGCTCATTATATATATATTCACAAAACCGATGCCATTGGAGGTTGCTATCTCCAGAGTTTCCTTGTACACCGACTGCAAACAAAGACTTGGTTTTTTTTTTTTTGAAATGAGAAACTATTATAAACCACAACCCAAAGGGAACAAAGAACAAGCGTTGGTATCGGACCAACACAACTCCTCCGAAGAGGACAAGGCTAAGGACACGAGATTATGAGCCAAGCGATTCCCATTACGGGAAATGACTTGACACTTACAGCCACCCACGACCTCACAAAGAGCCTTAATATCACAAATAAGAGGCCTAGCTTTCCCTCTACTAATACTATCCGAATTGACAGCAGCTACAACATTGGCAGCATCCACCTCCGCCACCGCAACTCTTAAATTAAGCGAGGAAGCAACACGAAGACCTTCGCGAAGTGCCAGCAGCTCCCCACACTCAGCACTGAAGGAGCCCGGCCACTGCTTTGCCTTGGCCACTACAATCGAACCCAGGTGGTCCCTCACAGCGAAACCCAGCCCTGCCACATCTTTACCAGGTCTGATGGCCACGTCTGAGTTGAACTTGAGGCATCCAACGGGGGGAGGGCTCCAACCTGCAGCAGGACAGCATCCAGAGTTTCCTTGTACACCGACTGCAAACAAAGACATGGTTTTTGAGCCAACAAAAGTTGTGGGCAGAGCTGTTTTAAGAAATTCTTGTCCAATTTTATTAAACCTCAGTACTATCTAACTTTTTTAGTTTTCAAGATTTTGATCAAACCTCAGTACAATTTTTATTTGATGTAAGAAAGATTTTCCCCAAGCATTATACTCTTACATGGTAACATACAATTTGTTAATTTTATAAATACGAGAATTTTTCGACTAATCTTTGAAATGTAAATGGTTGAGAAAGCATGTCAATATATCCGAACATTACATATTTCAAAATGTAGACATAAAATTATCAACGAGGGAAAAGAAAATTAATAAATTAGTGTTATGAACAGTATCTGTGAAGAAAATATGAGACATTATTAATATCGGTAATATGAAACACGATATTTACAAATCCAAGCGAAAAACACATAAACAATCTAAATTAAACCCAGTTGGGTGAATCTCCACCAAAGCTGAAATATTTAAAATTAAATATGAAAACAAAGAAGGTTTAGTTAAATATCAATTTACTTAAGAAAATAAAACGATTGTAAACTGTAGATGACATATATAATGCTTCACATTTTTATGATGATTTTAAATCTTAAAAATACACAGTTTCTTAAGGGTTGATTTTTCTATCGTTGGCAGTTGCATTAGAATTTAGATTAAGCAAATTGTAAATGAATATTAAGTTAAAATTTAGTTAATACCTATATATGAGATTCAAATTAAAACAAATCTCACCATAATTAAGGATCCTGTTGGAGATAATTTGCTAAGAAAAAACCATGGTGGTTGCCATTCCTGCAAAGATAGGAGAAATTTCCAAAACATTAATTACAATCATAAAATTTCTTAAGACACAACACATATAAGAAAGATTAAGAAAAGTAAAGGTTAATGAACAAGAAGGAAGTTGAAACAAATTGGTCTCAAAATACCTGATATTTACTTCTTAATCAACTCGCCATCAAGGTTGATGGAGGAGACATGAGCAATCTGATGCCAATCATCACCAGTGCTCTTACGGCACCTTTCACTAAGCACTGGACAATCTTTAATTTGGATTTCTCTTAAACTAGTGACACGATGCATATCTTGCGGCAGAGAAGACACGTTGGGGCAACCCATAATATAAAGAGATTGAAGTGACTCCAGATATTGCATTGAGTCTGGTAGTGCCAAGAAATTGGGACAATCTACAATGTGTAACCACTGTAAAGTGTTGGCACAGCATTGAAGAAGCCATTGCGGCAACTCCACCAATTGTGGTAATCCTGAAAGAGCAAGTACTTGAAGGTGAGGTCGTCTTGTGCTGTTGAGGTTTCCCTCTTCCATTCCCATTCTCCAATCGATATTAAGTTTTTCACAATTCTGAAGACACAAAAGTTCCAATGAGCTTAGGCATATTATACCACTTGGTAATGAGAGTAGATTTGGACAGTCACTTATAAACAATTTGCAAAGGGTTTTGAGGCTACCAATATCTTCAATTAAACTCTCTAAATTCTTGCATGACAAAATATAAAGCTCACGAAGAGAATTCAAGCTCCCAATTCCATTTTGTACTAGACACCTTTGATTTGTGGTTAACCCAAGACACCTGAGACTAATTAGGTACCTTATGTCTCTAGGCAACTCTTGTAGTTCCACACATCCATCCAGTATTAGAGTTTGCAAGCTCTGTAATTTATAAATTGACTTTGGGAGTTTCTTTATTTTTTGTTCATGCTAGATAAAGATATCTCAAATGCCTCAAATTGCCAAGCTTTTCTGGCACTATCTCAATATCACAATCTCCTGAATCCAAATACCGTAAGAATGGGAACTTTGAGATGCAAGATTCAAGAAATGATTGGCTAGGATTCACACCATAAAGTGGAAACAAAATGGTTCTCACAAAGCCTAAGTTAGAGAATAAGCTTGGAACACCATCTTTAACCATATTATCGTCAACGAATGCTATATGTCGTAACCTTTTGGAATGAAAAAGGTTAGAAGAGTTAACTATGGTGCACTCATTTTTAGCTATTGATAATGCAAGATCATGCATAAGATCATGCATTTTAAAATTAAAATGGTCTCTGATCACTTCTTCAATATCCTGGAAGAAAGATCTTGCAATTAATTCCTTCAAATATCGTATACCAATCTTTTCCAACTCTTGATCTTCCTTACAAGATGAGAGAAGCCCTTGTGCCATCCAAAATTGAACCAAGTATACACTAGAGAATTTCACATCTTTTGAAAAAACACTACAATAAACAAAACAGTGCTTTAAGTAAGATGGTAATTGGTCATAACTTAGCTTTAAAGCAGGTAAAATGTCATCTTCCTTTTGCTCCAAGCTCCAAAGCTCATTATCTCTCACATATTTCCAATAATTTTCATCATATGATGAATAAAGTAAGCTTCCTAATGTTTTCACAGCTAGTGGAACTCCTCCACATTTTTTCACAATTTCTCCCCCAATTTTTATGAGGTTCGGAAACTTTTCTTCTTCTTCTTTGAATGCACACTTTATAAATAAGGACAAACATTCATCATAGGTAAGACCTTCTAAGTGATATCCACTACTAGAACCAGCACCTTTCATTGTGGCCATAATTGAGGCAACTCGACCGCTACGAGTTGTTACTAGGATCTTACTTCCATTTGCCCCACCCAACAACAGATTTTTAAATTCAATCCATTTTTTGACATCTTCATTCCAAACATCATCCATAACAAGCAGATATTTTTTACCACCGACAGCATCTCGTAAGAGTTTTTGCAGTTGGTCTAAACTCTTGTCATTATGCTTTTGACCCGTTGCAGATTCAATGATATCTATCATTATTTTTTCTCAACAAAATCATTGGATACACATACCCACAATTTCAAATCAAAATATTCATCTATCCTCTTATCATTATACACCAACTTTGCAAGTGCAGTTTTTCCGAGTCCTGCAATTCCGACAATCGGAATAACAGGGACATTTTTATCATTACATGATGAATGCATCAGCAAGTTTATGATCTCCTCCTTATCTTTATCCCTCCCAATTATTTCTGAAGCAATCACGAAGGAATGTGTTTCCCTCACCCTAGGAACATCAATTCTATTTGCAACTCTATCCGTGAAGCCAAATTTAGCATGGTTAGAAGCAATTTCATCTAACCTCTCTCTAATCTCTTTAATCTTATGGCCTATATTAAAACGGAAAGAAAGAGTTTTAGGCCATGAGAGATAGTTGCATACCTTTTGTGGAATGCTACCATGCTTCACTATTACTTGCCTTCTCAGAGCTTTAGCCTCAATTTCATCCAACGCGTCTTCTGCATCAAAACAGACGTCCTTAAGCTCTTCCAGCCAAACAGTCACTTGACGGTTGTGGAGCTGTTGCTCCTCAGCATCCAAGAGAACAGCTTTGACGGTAGTTAAAGTTCTTTGGAGCTTTTCCAGGTCATCTTCGACACCCCAAATCAAGCAAAGCTCTTTGTAAGCAGGGGATCCTAGCTTACTCAAAAGAGTTCCAACAATAGGAGAGACAAGTGCTTCAGCAACCCTATATAGTTCTGGTTCAAGGAAAGAGAGTTTCAAGTTTGTTGTGTGCTTTCTGAGAGTATGGCATTTTATTATGCACTTTAGCAATGCTAGCGTTTATTTTGTAATAAAAAACTGCCGTGAAAAGCTCATGGCAATTTCCATCTTCACTTACTTTTTTGTGGGAGATGACATCATGTCTACCTGTTAAAGCGTGTTAATTTACCTTTGAAAGCGTGTTAATAAAAGTTTGTTCATATTGACCAACTGTTGGACAGAACATCTACCGAAGATTCCTATCAATTACTAGGACCAGTGACAGGAACACCCTCAAATTATATTAAAAAAAAAAAAAAAGGCTTTTAATTTATCGAAAAAAGTTTGTTTTATTATTAATTGATTAATTACTTTCTTTTTTCACTCCAACAATCATTTTTGCCCCTAAGTTGTTAAAAGTTGACAGATCCCACTAATAGCAGTTGATGTTCGTGTAATTTCGAAATAAAATTTCATCCAGTTGCAATTACACCTAAACTCAAGGGTAGTAGTTGTACAATTTACACCCTCCTATTTTTCCCAACGATTTATTGGATGACCATTTATAAGGCAATTCCTCTGTTAAGGGAATTCAGACCTTTTCTATGATTCCATGAAAATCCAATTAGTTGAGGCATCAAAAAGCATAATACATTGCATTTCAAAAAAAAAAAAAAAAAAAGAATAATACATTGGTAATTTTTTTTAACACCAGCTATAATAAAACCACTCAAATATGGTAACATACCAAACTGACTGAAATTTCTCTGTCGCAACAATGATAAATCTAATATTGTACTAAACTGAATGAAAACTCTCTATCTCAATGATGACGATCATAAATAATTCGTAATGTATGAGATTGAGTGAAACAAGTATATATGTATATCTTGTTGAATGTACTTATTTATTTGAGTTGTTTCTAGAGTGACCAACAAATACTATTTCATGACTATTTTTTTTTAGTAAAAACTTTATTTTAGTCTCTAATTTTTTGTAAATTATCACTTTTTGAAACTTGTTTGCATTAAGACCCCTATGGTTCCTAAAATTTTTTAAAAAAACCCATAAATTTGGTTCCTCTAACCAATATTCTAAGGAAAAACTTCATTTTGATTCCTGAGGTATCGGAAGCTATCAGGTTTTTAAAACTCTTTCGGAGAATAATTTATTTTATAAGTTTTGAAAATTCTTCAAAAAATTTTAAACTGTCAATCAATTGACAATCAAACTAAACATATAAAATAAAAAAGACTCAATTGACTCCCATCACCTAAAAATAATTGTTTTGCCTCTAATAAAACCAAAATATTATATGTCATTCGACCAATAAAAAGTTAACACATGTACAATAATATGATTATCGCTTTTTTTAAAAAAAATATATAATTATTGTTTTTTTTTCTAATTAAACGATAATTAAAAAAATACAAAAAAAATCTGATTAATAATTAAACTTAAAACAATCATTAAAAAATATAAAAATTGAAAAATTGAAAAAAAAAGGTTAAAAAAACAATTGTTTCTCACTCTTTTCTCTATCTCCATTCCATCTCTTTCTCCCCCTTTTTCTCCCTCTCTTTCTCCATCTCATTCTCCCTCTGATAGGGGTAGCATTCATGGCTTTGTTTGGTGTTTAGGGAATGGGTTGGTGTTTGGTGTTTGAATCTAGGTTATGGTGTTTGGGGTATGGGTTGGTGTTTGGTGTTTGAATTTGCATTGTCTTAATGATCTAGATGTTTGGTGTTTTTTTTTTTATTTTTTTTTAAATAATTGTTTTGACAATTTGGGTGAGACCCAATTGTCCTCTTGATGATCTTGACTTATCCAAATCTTCATCTAGGTTCGAACCTAGATATGTGTTGTTTTTGTTTTCTTTTTTTCTTTTTTAATTGTTTGGACGATCAGAAAGAGATCATGTTGTGACAATCTGGTCTCACCTAGATTTTCAAGATTCGAGTTCAAACTCAAATCTTCATCTAGGTTCAAACTCAAATATGTTGTTGTTGTTTTTTTTTTTTTTCCCCTCTTTTAGTGAATTGTTTGGATGATTTGGTCTCACCCAAATCTTGAAGATTTGGGTACGAACCTAGATCAAACCTAGATGTGTTGTTTTATTTATTTATTTTTTAAATTGTTTTGACGATCTGGAAGAACACAAATCTTGATGATCTGAGTCAAATCCAAATCTTCATCTATGTTTGAACCCAATTTTTTTTATTTTTTTGAAAATTTTTTTCATGATTAATTTTAATCTCCATTGTTCATCCTATGGATTAATGATAGAGATATTTCATATATTGTTAGTTTTAGTTAATTAATTAATTTTTATTTATTTCTTAAATTTTATTTTAATGAATATATATATGTATATATTTATTTTAATCTTGGTCTTACACGTGTCGTAATCCCATCTCTCTTTTGGATAACGTCAAAAATATTCTTTTTTCCCAAACTTTCTATCTCTTTTGACCATCAGTTGACTGAGATTTGGAGGTTTTTTTTTTTTTTTTTTGAAGAGTTTTCAGAATTTTAGGGATGAAATGAACTATTTCCAAAAGAGTTTTAAAAACCTAATAATTTTTTATATCTCAAGGATTAAATAATTTTTTTTTTTAAAAAAATTTATTAGTTGACTATAATAGAAAATGTAAAAATACTCTTTAACCCTTAATAATTTTTAACTAAGATTAAACTACCATTTTGCACCTAACATTGAAAAATTTAACAATTTACCCTACCATTAGGAACCTAACACATGTCACACATATTCAAAATACAAAAAAATAAAAAACTCAAACCGATAGCAATTTGACATATGTCAGTAATATTTATTCTATAAAACTCAAAAATTTTAAAAAAAAATATATATTATAATGAATTGAAACAAATGAAATTAAAATTGTTTAAAATTATTTTTTTTTTTAAAAAAAAGAAGAAAATTTGGATGATCTCCACCAGATAGAGATCCAAAAATCTCCCATGGCTAATGATGGCGTTGAACTCGATCTAGGCGACCTAATCATATTTGACGATTTGGGTTACCTAGATGTCGTGCTTAGCAATCTGGGTTTTAAAACCTAGATCGAGTTCGAAAATTTGGGGTTAGCTAATTTGGTTCCAACTAGATTGGTTGTCGTCATCATCCATTTCTAAGATAGACAATAGAGCTCAAAGGTCATTAAAATTTTTTCTTTAATATATATACTGAAAATTTTTTCTTTGATCTCCATTATCTATCTTAGAAATGGGAGATGAAGATAAACTATCTTTTTATTCTTAGTTATTTTATTTTTAATTTAATTTTTTTTCTTATCTTCACAGTCCATCTTTGAAAAGAGGAGATCCATCTCCTTTTTTATTTTTATTTTTTTATTTTCCTAATTTTCAAATTAAAAGGATAATAAGCTATTAAAATAGCAAAAACAAACCTTTTGCTATTAATTTGACCAATGTTTGATTGACGGTAGGAATCAAAGTAATCGGTTTCTGAAATTTAGAGACCATAGGAGTCAAACAACTTAAAAAGGTGAGGATTTAGAAAAATTTAAAGACTAAAAAGGAAGTTTCCCCTTTTTTCAAAAAAAAAAAAATTTGTTTTTGCCTAATATAATTGGAGGTCTAAAATTTGTTACACTATATTTTGGACTTTTATAGAGCATCTTCAGTGTTGATGTGAATTTTAGAAAAATAAGATGCCATATAGGATTGTGTAGGATTGCGTGAAAAAGATCTCTACAATGCATATGCCAATCAAGTCAATCAAGAGTTTTTGTATTACACTTAACAGTGAAGACGAACAAAAAATTAATCATTTTTGTATTTTTCAATTATCAATCATCTCAATCAAGCCAATCAAATCTTTTTGTATTACACTTGACAGTGGACGACGAATAAAAAATTAATCATTTTTGTATTTTTCAATTAATCATTTTGTATTACACTTGACAATGAAGACAACATATATATATATATATATATATATTTTGCGATTGACAGTTAAAGGCCAAGAAAAACAGCCTTCTGGGTTCTTTTTGTATTTTTTAATTAATAATTTTGTACTTTGTTTTCCAAACTCAACATTAGAGAAAAGTTTTAATCTAATTGTTTATCAAGTGTCACGTAGAAAGCAATTCACTTGACATTAATAACATGATTTTTTTAAAAGACAATTCATTTTTCCATTCAAGATGCTCTAAATCTCTGATATATTGTCCACTTGGGTCTAGTTTTAGCTAATATGTTCAAACCAATAGGTTTATGTATACTCAGTTTCTCACTTCCAAGAGTCACAGACTCAAAATAGCAAATATATATATATATATATATATATATAATGGACAGTTCATTTCACATCCAACGAAGTGTGTGACAAACTTTATAACAAAACACAATCAACCTGTGGTTTAAAACAACATATCCATCACAGCACAAATATTATTATGTACCATACCTCAACATTTGTGTAAATTTATGCTATGAGACTAGCAACAATTACAAACCACAAAAGGTATTGGGTTACCATTCGGGTATATAACAAAAACTCAACTTCCAATCTCACATAAAGAAGGACAGAAGTTTAATTAACAGTGGTCGAGTGGTGTAACCAGTAGTTTATTTCCATGTACTGAAGACAATGCATTGCAAAGTTCATACCAGAAGATGTATTTCAGAATTCATTGAGAGACTTGGGAAAAGAATTCCTCCAGCTGATTTTCATTTATTACAACACCAAGGTTTTTATTAAGAACATCATTAATAAACCTCCGCTCCAACATTTGTTGAGAGATCTCCAGCACGAATTTCAATGTACTCATTTAAGTTGTACACGGTCTTATCTGCACCCGTGCACACAAGAAACCAACCGTATAAAATCTAAATGAAACTTAATAGTCTTGGCATCTCATAATAAAAATCAAGCTTAACTAATGCAGAGTCCAACCAACATTGATAGTTGAAAATAGGAAAAATAGAATGCTTCTGTATATGAGTGGTGTGGGGTTGGTGGAGGTCAGCAGAAGATAAGAGAGAATGAGAAAGAAAAAGTATTGCTTATTGCAAATTTTTCTGTGTACAGTTGGATTACTAAGTAGTTAATTATACCAGAACCCACAAGTTTGTTCCTCATCATCAGTAACTAAGTTATAAGGTTATTTTGCCAAATTTTATTCTTCTTCAAGTCAAATTATATCCAGTTCATGCATATCATAAATTTGACAGCCATCTCACCGAAACCTGTAATACCACCAAAAAAAAATAATAATAATAATAAATAAATAAATAAATCTCTGATAACAAATTTAACTACCAAAACTCAATAGTAGTCCCTCTTTCTCTCTCACTGGTACAAAGTCCATTGAGACACAAACACACTTACATGCAAAATATGTGAACTTTCTAGTTCTCCCATTTATGACTGACCTTGAAAGGACAATATAGGGCTAACGTTATGTTTTCTGAGATTCCAAACCTAGAACTACTATTTAAATGGGATCATTCCCCTATGACCATAACTCAAGGGAAAGGGGAAACTAAAACTGCCATGTACACAGGTGCAGAAGATGATGATCATGATCATGCTACTTCTTAAGCCTTATACGTGTCATACTTCTCTCTGCCTTGGCAGAGTTCAAATCAATCTTGTCCAACAACAATATTCTGATTAATAGTGATATTTAATAAGCAAATTAGGCTACCATAAATATCAACCAATGCCCTGTGTAACCCTAATATAAAAGGATGCTATACGCATATCTCATGGTGATGGGTTTTAGATCTGTTCATATCTATTCAAATCGGACAACGATTGGAACAGATCATGGGTTTCAAAATCACAGACAAAATTTGCACAAGCTCATAGATTTACCTTCAGCAACTATGGTTTTTCATATGAAGGAGGCTCAGCAATCCAGTCCCCAGCAGGATCTTTCATATGTCTTCTATTAGAGGCAAAACAACAAAGGAATATTGGAGCATGCACAATTCAGAAAAACCTGATGCCAAGAAGAGCAGTTTCTTGAGGCAAATAAAATATTTTTTATGCTTATGTTTTAAAGTATACCTATATTGATTGAATAACCAACATTTTGATTTATTTGACACAAGTGAGAGATAAGATGCAACATAATGATAAAAGTGGAGAGTCTCTCATAAAGTAATATATATATATATATATATATATATATATGTTTTTATAATCACGTATACTTGATTTTAAAACGTAAAAACTAACCAATCAAATTCATTCATTGTATTTGAATTAAAAATGAGAGAGAATTTATTTTAAAGAGAGAATACAATGGATGAATTTGATTAGTTGGTTCTTATTTTTTAAAATCAAGTCTACCTAATTATAAAAGCCCTATATATATATATATATATATATTTGTGAGAATGCTTTTCAAGTAACACACAGCACACTGCTGCCATTTTGGATCAGTATTGACAAGGTTATGTAATCATTTTTTACCATGTAGTTTCAGAACATGAACCATAGAAGAGCCCAAATAGTTTTTATAAAAAATAATGAGATTATTCTCAAGTATAAAATTTGTTGATAGAATTGACACATGGATTCTTACAAGTTTAAACGATTTGTAACATTCTGAGGAACATGCACCAGGATAGGGAAGATATTACTGTTTCTTATCTCTCATCCAATCCATAGAACAAGAAACCAAAGAGCCTATCCTGTCTTTAATGGCTGATGCAAACATTCTTAACTTGCTTTAAGATATCAATTTATTGCAATTGTGTTGTAATCTAGATTTACAGAAACACACTTAGCATAAATGCATTAAAGTCACCAACATTATGCAATCTCATAAAAACGAAGAGCAGAAAAATACCTCTGATATTCAGAAAAGAGCTGAAAAGATGGTCGGATGGTTTCCGACACATAAGAAGCTAACGGAGAGGGAAATGGAAGACTTGAATCGAGATACCACACTAAACAAGAAGAGTCACCACTTCTTTTCTTCTAATGAGACAAAAGAAATAACCATTAGTGAGTCAAATTTGATCCCTTCAGTCATTTGGAGTTACTAATAATATATCAAATTAACAAGCATTAACACCATCAAACAATGGTAGATTAAGCATTCATTTGAATGCAAACAACATGATAATCCCACAGAATAACACCATCAGCTGTCTTGCTTGCCCTTTGATGCCATAATGGGATCTACAATTACTTATCAAAAAAATAAAATAATGGAACGACAAATATAAAAAGCAAATTCAATCTTACAGTAAATAGCATTTGTTGAACTCAACATCGGTCCTAATTAATCCCACCAGAACAGAGTAAAAAAGGAAGCTGAAATTGACATAAGGAAATGAGAAACATACATGCCTGTTTCTTCTCATTAGAAATGAAGACCACAAAAAGATCAGATGCATCAGCATCAGCTACTCCATTGGCACATAATTTCTTACAAAGCATGTAAACATTCTCCTCACTACGTAAATAATAAACAACAAAAACAAGCTCTGAATGAATAATGAGATAAACAAAGACAAAGATAATTACCCACTAAATCCACTGAGGGAGTGACCACAAAATCAAAATCAAATTAACATATAAATCATATGAAATCAATCTCTAGTACATTAAATAATCAAAACCCTGATAGACCAGCAGGAAAAAGAAATAAAAAAGAAACAGACTTATTGAATATGTAATTATAAAAGAAATATCAGTAAAAAAGAGTGTGATGGAACTGAGAAGACTTCTCCAACTCCAAGCTGCTGCTCACTTCCATTCTCCTTTGTCGCTCCCTCTCTCGTCCTCTTATAGCTCTTGGGGCCAGATGAGAAAACGACTTCGTTTCAGGTGGCACAGACGTCATACTCATGATTTTTGGGCCGAGCTGTTTTTTAAAAAATCTTGTACAATTTGATTTGATCCAAAATAATGTCCTAAACATACCCACTGTTTTCTTATAACAAACATCTATGTATACTTCTAGTGGGTCCATCATTTTGGTGAGTTCCATTGGAATTGAGTGGTATTAATTTATGATCCTGAAATAAAAATTTAACAACATCTTGACCGCAGAATTTATTATATATATATATGTATATATATGATATTATTTTTTATTAATTGGAAATGTTTGATGATTATAAAGATACCTAAATAATTATTTCAATAAAATCCAAGATGCAAAATTATCGATGGAGGAAAAGAAAGTTAATGAACTAGTGCCATGAATTGTACATATGGTTAAAAAAAAAACAAGAGAGAGAGAGATAGTAATATAGGTATTATGAAAAACAACTATTTATAATTCTAAATGAATCATACCAAATATTTTAATCAAATTCAGCTGTGCTTTCCATTTGAATCTCCATGGTAGCTATAATATTTAAAATAAAAAATGAAAACAAAGGAGTTTTAAGTTAAACATCGGATTAATTAAGAAAATAAAGATGATTGTAATTTGTAAGTCGTAACTTACGAATAAAGAATATAAATTCTTCACAATACAAAGATGACAAAGAAAACAAAGAGCTTTAACCGATGGATTTAATTAAAGCTCCTTCAGTCCCTAGGAGATAATTTGATAAGAAAATACCAATAATAATAAAATTAATAACAAAAATCGATAATAAAATTTGGAAATGAAAAGATTAATGAAGAGTAGGAAAGTACCTGACAATTATTTCTCAATCAACTTGCCATCAAGTATGATGGTGGAAACATGAGCAGTCTAAGGCTAATCAATTTGCCATCATAAGGAAGGCCTTCTATATGCTATCCACCACTAGAACTAGCACCTTTCATAGTCCCCATAATTGAGGCAACTCGACAGATATGAGTTGTTACTAGGATCTTACTTCCATTTGCCCCACCCAACAATAGATCTTTAAATTCAATCCATTTTTTGGCATCTTCATTCCAAACATCATACATAACAAGCAAATATTTTTTATCACCTATAACATCTTGTAAGTCTTTTTGCAATTAGTCTAAAGTTGTGTCATTATGCTTTTCACTTGTTGTAGATTTTATAATATCTATTTTTTTTTCCCCAACAAATTCATTGGATACACATGCCCATAATTTCACATAATTTCATAATTTCATATCTTTTATTATCCTTTTGATCCTTTATTGTAATCTCTCATTCTCTCTCCTGAACTATGTTGAGCTTTTTCAGATCTAATGACATGTGTATACTAGAATATTAGACGATCTAGATTTATTTTCTTTATTTTGTTTCCTTCACACTCCTTAAAACTAGGCACATTAATCTTTTTAAGATCTAACTATTTTTTATTGAATAATGTTTTGTAGTTATAACATTAATTTTGTAATGACATTAATAATGTGGTAATTACACTAAGCTTGCCAGATCATTTAGGCAATGAATTTAGACAAAAATTTAGGTAGTATAGTATTATTCTATTTTATTATACAATGGAATGAATGCTATCTATCCTCAAATCACATTAAACCTAACAATTTACCAATAGATCCAAATGTTTTCTTCACCAAAATTTTCCCTCTTCTCCACTGAAACAATCAAGAATGAAACTTTCACACTTTCCAACCAATACCATTCCTATAATTTTCTATTGTGGGAATCACAAAAAATTACCATCTTTGAAAAGTAAAATTCATTTTAGCCATTTTCACAAAATAATTATGTTTTCACCCCTAAAACAAACTAATTGCACCATACACCCAAGCTTACCAAATTGCCCCTACCACAAATTTACCTATATACCTTTATCATTTTTTTTTAAAAAAAAGAATTGACAATTACCAAAATATCCTCACATATGTAAAGGCATTGAAACCCGATTGAAAGCTTTTTCAACCATTTTCAGCCTAATTAAACTTGAGTGTCAACCCACTTAAACCCGATTTCAATTGACCGTTGCTGACCTTCGCGTTCCTTTTTCGACCATTGTTGACCACTACCAATGTTGACCACCTCCTCCGTTTAAACGGTACGCAATCATTGGCTTGACTTTGTGATTTTTTTTTTAGTTTTGGTTGCATTTTTTTTTTTATTTTTGTTCTGATTTTTTGAGCTTGGATCCTCTTATCCATCCTGAAGTATAAATTTTATATTATTATTTAATTTATTTTATTCTAATGTGAATATCTATTTTATTAAATAGAAAAGTTGTGGACGTGTTGTATAATAGTATGAAGTTAGGCTAAGAGACTAAGTCTCTAAACATAATAGATGAAGCCTAATTTTTTAAATGCACGTTATACTTCTTGGATAGTTATGAAACAAGAGAGATTTTGTAAATCTATTGTACAAAGTGTAATCATTTGTTTGAAATTGCTTTGTCATTTTTTTTTTTTGGTAGAAGCATCAGATATACATTGTTAAGATCCTGTTAAGTCTCAACAAATAGGTGGTTGGTGTCATAGAGTTGTTGACATCATAAGATGAGTTGTTAAGAAGTCATGACAAGAGACTAAGTAAGTTGGAGAGCGTTCAGGCAAGGTTGGAGAGGGGATAAGTAAGGCTGAAAGCTCATTTAAGAATCGAGCAATTTTCTGATGGTGGGAATGACTTAGAGAACCATGATGATGATGATGGGAGAACCGATGCAGATGAGGATGTCCATCACCTACCACCATGTCATCAAGGTGACGATGATGATCGTGATCAGCCTTGATATGATGATAATCAGGCTGGTGATAATAAAGTTGTTCTGAACCTACCATTATAACCTAGAGATGATAGCCTTGTTTATACTATTACGGAGAAACGGACATATGTTGTCACTTCCAAAGTAAATTTTGTATTTATTTTCCATTTTAGTCTCACATATCATACTAAATAAATTTCATTTGGTTTTCTCAAAAGTGCAGAGGAATGACATCATTCAACAGGCCAAACGAATGAGGAAACCATCGGTGGTTTGTCGAACACCATTAATGGATCCTCGACCCAGAAAGAAGAAAAAGAATGTGGCAAAGGTTCCTAAGCAGCAATCGAAGAAAGAGTTGGAGAATATAGTAGTAATTCATCATTTTTCAAAGAAAATAGCAAAGATATAAAGGTGAAGAACGTACAAGTGGAGGAGCAACCAATAGTGGACGTAGTTCTGTAGGTCTACAATAAGTATAAAGATTCCTTGGCAAACCTTAGGTAAAGATAAATAAATATTACCCTTTTTATTGTAGTGACTTTTAATCACAACAATAACTATTTGTCCATGAAAGGATTTTGGTTATACCCTTGGAGGGGTGTGGTGAAGGCTGGTGCTCCTTGAACCATGGGACTAAGACAATACAAAGTAGAGTGCAGAGCAAATGAATGGGTAAGATGATATTTCCAAGGTTTGAATTAAAGACATATAACTATTTTGGCTGTAAACTTGGTACCCCTAATTACTAATACAATTTCTTATTGTTTTTATTGTAGGCATTCTATAGGTTATGTGGAACTAGTTACACCAGAATGGATTCGTACAATCGAGGATGATAGCAAATGGTAGAAGGCAAACAAATGAGAGAGAGTTAGTGGTACTGGTGAGAGAGTTAGTGAGGTGTTATAATTTTTATATAAAAAATATGATAATGAGTGTTGAGTGACAAAAACTATACCAGGAAGTTAGTGGTGAGAGAGTTAGTGGGGTGGTTTTATAGTTTTTATAAAAAAAAATATTAACAAAAAAATGGTGAGTGAGAGAGTTAATCACTTAGTGAGGTTTGAGGAGTTTATTAGATAGTGGTGAACTGGTCAACTATATTATTATTTACATGTTGTATATGACATTGGTTATATTTGAGATTGAAAGAATGACCGAAGATCCTAAGTAGCTAAGATATAATATACTTTTGAAGTGTTGTTTTTGTGCATTACAAGGTAGAATTGTTGAAAAAATAGTAATTATGCTGTCGAAATTTTAAGACATCCAGTATATTGTAATTATGTTATCATACTAAAGTGGCTTTTGAGATTACATGAGACAAGTTTTATAATGTTTTATAGTCATATGATTGTATTTTGATCATATGTACTTTTTTCAATAGATTTGATCACGTTTGACCATCGGTCAACAGTCAACTTGTTGATCGGGATGGTCAAAGCGAGTACTCGCAACTCACTGGATTGCTGATCAAGTAATGAGTTTTGAAACTTTGATAATTACAAAGTAATCAACAAGGTAAAGCCAGGTATATGTTCATTAATAATCTTTGCTTTCGGCAAAAAGAAGATCAAAGATGGAGTGGTGCATCGTTAACGTTATTCCATATTCCTCACTTGGTTGGCCAATGCCACACTCGATCCTATATATAAGCTGACGAAATGTATGTGGATTAAGAAATTACCAATGTAGAATTTCACCAGTTGGAGAGACAATTGCTTCAACCATATTTTTCTTGAAGTGGAGGAGAAAGTTAGCTAGAGTTGCGAGGTTGGTTGTGTCTATGTTATGAAAGGGCATTGATGAGATTTTAGGCTTGCACTTTTACATGAATTATGCTACTTAATTATGAAGTCAAGTATATACACTTCCATGATTGAACATATATATATTTTAGTAATGTTAGGCTTCCCAAATTTTATATTCAAATAATACGTTATGTGAATTGTCAATATCATATTAATTATTAAATAATCTCACATGTCTTATTAATTAGGTACTGATTTGGACAAAAAATATGGGAAGCCTAATATTACTTATTCTTTTAGATACCATTTATAATGTGGCTAATGATTGAAGAAATTTTATCACACCTAACATTTTAAATATATTGAAATGTTTCTTTGACCAAATATAAATAAGGTACCTATGAAAAATTTATTGGGAGAACAACTTTTGTATGTTAAAAGTTGGAAAGAACATGCCAGAAGACTAAATTTCGGTGCTTTTTGGAAAAAAAAAAAGCATTTGTTGGTTGAATTAAAGATTTACCACTTCCTAGACCCTTTGATAAATTAACAAAAAATTGATATTTCACATTCTAAATCATATTCATGATTTTTTTTTTTTTTCTAAAGTTGACATCAAATAGACCAAATGGTCACCAGATCTATCAAAATCAAATATTAATCGTGCAATCTAGATATTTATTCTTATAAATGGAAGACATCTATAAGATAATCATTTCACTAGCAAGCAAAAAAATACAAAGAAAATTAATTTATCAAGTATTAATAAACAAACACACAAATATAAAATTAATTTTTATAATATATGTAATAATCTTGCATGCCTGCGTAGAGATTATTAATTTATTAATTTATTGAGTATTAAAATATTGAGGTTTTATACATACTAAATAAATTAATAATCTCTATAATATAATGATTTTTTTGGTCCTCACTTGGTGAATGGGATAAATTAATAATTTCGGTAAATTGAAAAGATAATACTTTTCAAAATACTCCTATATAATAACTATGTGGTCCAATTCATATATAATTATTTAAATAATAAGGAGAAAAATACACAAAATTAATTTGTCAAGTATTAATAAACAAACACAACATATAAAATTAATTTTTATAATATAATAATCTTGTAATATGTTTGTGTAGAGATTATTAATTTATTAATTTATCGAGTATTAAAATATGGAGGTTATATATATAAATTTAATATTAAATAAATTAATAATCTCTGTAATATAATGATTTTTGCAATTCCCACTTAGATGAATGGGATAAGTTAATAATTTCGATAAATTGATATGATAATACTTTTCAAAATACTCCTATATAACTATGTGGTCCAATTTATATAATGAATTTATAATTTGCTGAAATTACAAAAATAATTTACTATCATATTTTCTTCAAATATGACTATTCTTGCTTGTTTTTTCTTAATATTTAAATCTAGTTGAATCTCATCTCTAATTTTTCTTAATGCACCTACATGTTTGGAGTCGAATTCTCTAGCTGAAACAAACAATTATGAGGTGTTGTTGATGCTTTGATTGCTTCCTCGCTTGCAAGAAGCACCAAAGTTGTTTTATATCTCGTCACATCAACAGGATTCTCAATGATGTTATCAACAATTTCTTCTAAACTTTAAACCTCTAAAGTTGTAGCAACTCCACCAAGATAATCCAAATTATAATTTACATCCATTTCATCACAATAACCTAATCATCAGATTATTGTTCCAAATGAATGTCGCCTTCTCCGTCGAAGGAAAGATAAATTGCAATGACTTTATTTCATGACAAAATGCTCTTTTATGTACTTCGGGTTCTTGTCCGTGTTTATGTTAAAAGTTTCAGATTTCTGAAGAGATTATTGGAGTTTAAGAATCAAACAGAGTACATGTAAACAGATGCAAATTCTTAGCTTTTTGAAAGAATTAGGATTGCATTGCACTCATGCATTTTTAATATACTTTAGAGTGATTTTATTGTTGTGCTTTATATGGTTAGATAGCCATGGAAATTAAATTTCAGTAGATTTTTATTGTTCATGATTAAGAGATCTGTAGAAAAAGCTATGGGGATTATAGTATTGCCTGTGAGCTATCAATGACCTATTGCAACTATGAGCAAGATTTTGCTTGCCTCTACCAAGTTTCATGACCTAGACGCGATCTAGTGCAGCCACGAGCATACAATTGCAATCGGATGATCAGGATGTGTCACGATCTTGCATGATCGTGATAGAGTGGTGTTTTTTAGAACTTAGGCATGCATAGATATTTTTATAATTTTACATTAGGTTTTTTTTTTTTGGTAATTTTCCATGATGTGCCCTAAAAAATTTTAAATTTTTGTTTTAATTCCTATTTTATGTGGAACTTTGTTGACTTATTTTTAGGGTTTCCTTACTGTATAAACATGAATTTTTTTTTTTTTTTTTAAATGATGAGAGCGTATATTATACAATTTATTTTTTATGCTCTCTTTTTAGGCATATTAAGTCTAGAATTATCAAGGCTATGTTATTTTAGTCTTCGTAAGGTGATTTTATCATTCATTATACGTGTCTGTTCATGCATTCATAAGCATATAGATCATTCTTCCAGTTCATTAAGTTTTCATTTTTTGGAGGGAGTTTGAGAAGACACCTTGAAAATTGTTGATTCTTGTGGAGGTGAGAATATGATTTGGATAGTTAGGGATCACCAGTATAAGGGTTAAAACCAAGTAGAATAGATTATAGGTCAAGAGAAGTATAATCAGGAGGTTAACTTGAGGTTGTAATTATTCTATCAACTAGTGGATATTGCGACGAAGTGGCCAAAAAGATTTGGTCATGTGGTTTTTATCGTTTGGAATTTTCCATATAAAAATCCTATCAAAATTTTTTATTTTACAGAAAATTTGATTGGAACCTATTCACCCCCACTCTAGGTTCCTTTTATTAAAAATTAACGAATTTTCAATTACCATCTCCCAAAATGATATCTTTCATACGACTATAGGTGAAATGCATAAAGAGTTTTGAAGACTGGAGATTATATAGTGGGAGGGCCCTAAACCCGTTTGACATTGGTTGGAAGAGTTCTTACTAGTTATGAGGTTGGCTCGAGACAAATGGAGTGCATAGTTGGGCTAGGGAAAAACCCTTGGTTGTGTGGCATACTAGAGTAGGGTTTCCATGGTTGTTGTTGGTACTATTTATTTGGACTAAAGGAATTTGGTTGTGTTGGAAATTTTGATTGCCTTTATTACCTTGAATGTTTTTATACTTGGTGCTATTGTAATTTGGTCCCCTATCGGAAAACTAATTTTGATTATGTTGGCATCCCTTGCTTTTTCTGTTCGCTAGTCCTTTGATTAAACAGAGCAAAAGGTAGATAAATTTTCATTTAGGTCATCAAATTTCAAGTATGTCTCATGATCCAGGAGTTTGTCATGAAGTTCTTCAAACGTCACGAGTGTATCACAAGCTCAAATATCTGCAGTCAACTCCTTGAAATCATTTACCACACCATTAAGAATATAAGCAACATTTCTTAATCTCGCAAGGGATGACCAATCATTGTCAGGGCATCAATGGTGACTTTTTCATGGTTTGTATATATTCAACCATCGGGATTCCTTCCTTTGAAGTTTCCATTAAAGTCGCCATTCAACTCCACATCCAGGCAGTGAACCTTTGATAAAAGCGGTTTAGAGTTTCTCCTAAACTTTAGTTGTAGCCTTGCAGAGTATGATCAATGGTGCATCTGCATCCTTAGCAGTGGTTTGGATCGTTAGTCTCTTTCTCTCTCTCTCTATATATATATGTATGTGTATATATATATATATTTCTTTATCTAGTTAAAGAGCATTTTTGTCCACTCATTAGCTTAGGATGTTTTAGACTATTTATGTTTTTCCTTTTCTTGTAATTAGGTTATATGTAGCTGTCATTTTTATGTTGCCAGCAGCCTCTCGTATGCTTTATTCACACATCGTTTTTACAAGCTAACTAACTATATAGTTGGGGGCGGGGGGGAGGGGGGGTTGGGTTGAGGGCCACAAGTCAGATTTGGTCGGTTTTCATCAAAACTGATTTGAAACCGGACCCCCACCCAAATTAGTGGTATAAACCAACATTTATCAACTTAAGTCGAGTCTGGTCAGTCCAGTTGGTTTGGGTTTTCAATTGGGCCTCCAATTAACCTAATGAGCTTTTTCTAATCTTCTATTTTTATTCAATTGGGCTTATTTTATCTTCCATTTTAATGTTATTGGACTGATTTCCCAATTTAAATTTATATTTCATGTCATGGCTGTTCTTCTCTATTCTTTGTATTGTATTTGAATTGCATTCACACAGTATTAAAGTTATAGATTTGGGGAGTCAGCTGCTGTCTGAAGTTCTTTTGGTTTGTCTTTTAGGTTGTCTATCTAATAAACTCTGCACATTCTTGTCAAATTGTCTTTGCATATTGGTTTGTTAGAACTTGTTTGGAGTTGAATGGCTGATTAACTGTGGATTCTTCTGATAATGTATGGACAATGATAAATGGTTAATGGCAATTGGGAAGCACTAATTAAAGCAATTAAGAAATTTGGTCAATATAACTTATGCAAATAAATAAATATACAATTTAATTAGTTCATACATGATACACATAACATGAGCAATTTATAATGAAACAATTTTCTCTACAATTAGAGAGAAAGAATATCTATAGACTATAGATGTATATTATTTTTTATATTTATCACATTACATCTATACATAACAGAATGAATAATATGTGTAATCGAATGTTACCACATGTATTCTATCAATATGGTAACTTCTTGAACTTGGCCAATCATCAAGTTGAAGTGGAATGCATGGATGAGGACTCTCAAGCATCCACCATTCCATGCCTTTCACAAGACGAGGACTTTCATGCATCTCGCCCTCCATGTTTTTGACAGGATGTGTTAGCCAAAGTGTCACCCTTCTTTGAAATGCCATGAACAACAACCTTGATGTGATCACATCACATAGAGGAGAGTTGGTCTTATGCAATTCTCCCGCATTATGGTTTCGAGAAAGAAATGCTAAAGTCTATAATGCAAAATGGAAAAAAAAAAAGAAGGGAATTTTTACACCCTTTAAGTTGCTGAATTGTTGTGGAAAATGTGGATAGAAGGTGACTGGTTTATATAGGAGAAGAGGCGAAGGGATAGGAACATACATACAAGGTAATTATGTATTTGAAATATCTTCCAAATTACATCATTAACAATTTACCAAATTTATTAATAAAAATGAGATCTCAACCAGATTTATCTATTATTACGCTTTCCAAAATGATAAATTATATACTATATATATATAGAGAGAGAGAGAGAGTGACCATATTAGGATATTTTACCAAAACAACTGAATATTCAGCAAAAAGAGGTTTCATTTGATGTGTGAAAAAAAAAAAAAAAAGGTTTCTTTAAGTAAATCATCTTAAAATGTAAAATTCTCATATCAAATGTGTAAGTAATGCTACATTTCATTTTTTTTTCTAATCCATTTGTATTTAAACCGATGGTGTGATAATTGGTGAATGAATACATATTAATGATAATTTACTTCACTTAAAAAATATATTCATTCTGCTATTATTAGGCTATTGGTTTGTATACAGGGTGAAATATGATTTGAGATGTTTAGCATATATATATATATTCATTTAGGGCTCAAGTAATCAACTATTGAAATATCTTTAGATGGTCACAATATATATATATATATATATATATATTTGGAGTATAAAATATAGCAGTTGGATAATGTAATAATGATGAAATTTTTTAATACAACAAGATTACATAATATATTCTACAATCAAACCTCCTAATATGGTAAATCATTTATGATGTAATCTAAAAAACTTTCAAAAACATAATCATCAACATTGGTGAAATGTAAATATTGCCGTTCAACCTATGTAAATTTATTGATTCATGGGTATTACATAAGAGTGGCGATATTTATAATACCCTCAAATAATGTATGTCAAATTCCCATACTAATCACAGTGTGACTATCATGTTAGGACATTGATTACTAAAACGGCTTATAGAGTAGGGATGTCAACATGTCACTTTGTTCAAGGGAAGGAATCCTCCCATCCAACCTCAAAACCTCCGAATCACTACCATTTACTAAACCCTATTTATAAACGCTATTGGAATAAATAGGAGTTATAAAAAATTAAATATAAATAAATAAATCTATTTACAACACATGAAAGTGGGGATTTTGGGGAAGAAAAACAGGGATCCTAATGTATTTTCGGTATGAAATATGAACAAGCCATGACTAAGATGTCAACAATTACTACCATAACCCTAATTCTATCGGGAAAAATGATCCATATCATAACTCAACAATGAAAACTTATGGTGCGTTTACTTCACTTGGAAGAATCAGAATGGTAATCGGAATGATCTGGAATCGGAATGATTTGGAATCGGAATGAAGTATCGGAATCAAAATAAGTTGTTTACTTCAACTGTAACAATCGGAATCGGAATCAACAGTATTCCCATTAAGCTGTTTACTTTACTTTGGAATCAGAATGGATTAATTATAAGTTACAAAAATACCCTTAATTAAAATTATGGATTAATTACAATGTACAAAAATTTGTTTAAAATGTGAGTGTTATCTTTTTATCTTGTAATTCGTCATAATAAGCTAAAAAAAAAAAAAACTTAACAATTTGACAATATCATTGTAAGCAGTTTTGTATTTATTATTTAATTTTTAGGAGAAGATATTATGTATTTATATGGTATATCAAATCATTTTTTTTAATTATATATAAAATATTACCTAAACTTTCTTAACCGTATTTATTACCTAAACTTTCTTAACCGTATTATTGTAATATTTTTCAATTGAACTCAAAATTTTAGTGCTAACTGTAAATTATTTCTTATAAAATATGACATTTTGCACTAACACATTTTTTTATGAAAACTTATAGTATATGTAAATATTTATATTAAATTTAAAACAAAGGGAATAAACTTATAACACATTTTTTAAAGAAGGGTATAAGGGACATTTTAGCTTGACAAAGGGAATGGGAATGAGATTCCAAGTGGGTTGGAAGGAATGAGATTCCCATTCCTTAACCCCAAATTGATGTGGGGCCCACACTTTCATTCCCATTACGGAATGAATTTTAAGCAAGTAAACACCATCAATCAATCTCATTCCTGATTTTCATTCCCAAATCCATGAAGTAAACACACCCTTATTTCTTTTATGTGTGAGCAAAGAAAACCTTTGGATCTTTTTCTTTAAGTAAATTAAACACAAATGACTGAAAAAAATTGGTGGAGGTTTTAATCAGATCTAAGAAAGTCATTTAAGCCAAAAAAATAAAAAAAAAAGCTCTATGAAACATTATGTATTTTGTATATAAAAAGAAAATTCTGACCAACTAATTAAATGTATTGCTTTCAAGAATCATATGGGTAGCAAAGACTTACCAATAAACAATATCGATTCTAGATTGCTCGTCTTATGATTTGCACTTACAGCATATTCTAATCACCATAAATGGCTTCTTTGTGACTCAACGTTTTCTTCTCAATTTTTGATTTCATTTAGTTCATATGAGTTTGTAAACACTTGATTGGAGAAGAGAAACAAAAAGAGATCACTAGTGACAATTTAAATCTCAAGAGGGCAACTATGGTGAGGTTAGCAAAAAACTTCATTTAATCTCTCGTGGAATCCTAGCGGAACTCTCAAGTGATTAGATACTAAGTGGTCGCTCTTTATATAGTGTGAAATTAGGGTTTCTTATGAATGTGCTTTACTTAAAATTATATAATGTTTTAAGTGAGCTCATAAAAGGCACTCTAGACATATATATTATTTCAGCTCCTAGGATACAACTTATAGAACTTATAGTGTCAAATGGGTTGGGCAGCCCAAGCGTAGCTCATTTATGGACCCTTGCCTCAACCCTTAAGTCAAGTCAGCATTGAAGCTTTATGATCAAATGGATTGGGCTAGACTATCAAGGTCCAGGAGTTATGAGGACCAAACTTAGAGGGTTGAGCTTAAATAATGAATAATAAATTAATTAATAAATTTATGGGTTTTGTTGAAAAATAACCCATTTGTGATGACCCATTTGGGAACTACCCTTTTTTTTTTAAAGCACAGGACATTGGCATTTTTCGGATAGAAATGCCCTTGCTGTATCGATTATTTGTGTGTGGGTGTGTCTCTCTCAACCAAACGGTTGACTCTGTCTCTTTCTATTCCCAACGCGTCACTTGTGTCTGTGTAAGTGAAAACGAAGCAACCGTCTGACCTCATCACCGTCCGTCGCATATCACCCATTGCGGACCTCCACTGACGATCGATGAGGCAAAGGCGACGCACACATCGGCGTTCCCACCAACGCACCCACCGGTTTTTCTGTCATTTTACGTGAAAGAAACTATGTACCAATTCCAACCCACTATTAGACCGTATCACCGTCACCTGTCATTGAGTGCCGACCTCCACACACGACCAAGAAGGCAAACCCGACCCACCCAATGTTATTTTCTCTCTCTGTTGAAGAAACTAACCTACCGAAAGTAGAAGAAGAAGCAGAGGATGGAAGAAGAAGGAAGAAGTTGAGGGAAGAAGAGGCAAAAAGGTGAACGAAGAAGAGGCAACAAGTTAAACGAGAGTGAGAGATGCGGCATGCCTGGGAAAACTCCACAGTGAGAGAGGTGGGGTGTTTTTTTTTTTTTTTTTTTCTATTAATGGTTGTATGTTATTTGTAGCATAAAATGTTTGATGTTGTTAAGATTGTTCAGTTTCTGCTGTGAATTTTGTACACGATTGGTTGCATGGTGTCGATTGGCCTTCATGTTTTGCCCGAGGTGATACATACATATTCTATGCAATGCCCCTGGAAACGAATGTGAAACAGTCGTTGCTATACTTGTGTTACAGTCTAAAATGAACACTACATCAGTAACTTCTCCAATACACCTATGCAACTTTGTCATAAATCAAATCCATGCATTATCATTTTCTGAGTCTCCAACGCAAAAAGCTAATGGATTGACTTGGTTATTTCCATCCATGCAAGTCACAATAAAGAGGGTATCTTTATACTTCGATTTGAGGAAAGTGCCATCAACAGCTATAACGGGCCGAATGGAAGATCTAAATCCAGCAATTGAACCTTCTAATGCCATGAAAAAGTACTTGAATCGATTAGATGCATCACATTCAATCTCTGTTATGGTCCCTGGATTTTTTTTTTCCAACATGGTGCAATACAATGGAAGCATAGTATACGACTCTTCGAGTGATCCCTTAGCTAATGTCAGAGCAACCTCTCTAGCCCTCCATGCTTTATTATAAATACAAGTCATCCCATACCTTTTCTTCATGTTTTAAACGATGTCGTTTGGACGGTAAGACTGAGAAGCACCTTCATACTTCCATTTGATACAATGGCCAATCAATTTGCTTGTTACTTGCAGCCATTGCAAAACGAGCGAATCAAGAGAACAGGTGTGATCTGGAAGGTATTTTCGCACACAAAAAGCTTTTGACCCTGCCAGTTTTGTTGCACACAGCCACCACTTGCAACCTTTTTGCACACAACTGAAAACCAATAAGTCTTTGGTGGACTTCTTCACTCTTATGTTGAACTGTCGACCACTAGCTAACATTCTTATATTCAGCTGTAGCTCTTCCTTACTATTGAAAATATCACCCGTTCGAACCTCTTTAACACTGTCGAACAAACTGTCAGAACGGCCACCATCTGCTGCACAATGAATCGAAGATGTCGTTCCAACCTGATAATCCCCCTCAACCATTTCAGATTTCAACTTCTTGTCTTTCCAATTGTCACCCCTATCAATTGGTGATGCTTCCGGACAACCTATTGGAGATGTACAGACATTTGCAGCTTCAGAACCAAATTGATCAAATATGTAATTTGCATAGTTATCAACCCCTCGCACATCTTCATCACTCATTGTGTGTTCAATAGGAACCGGCTCTTCACTGTCCAAATACTTCTCTACAGCAACTTGTACTCCAATATTATTTAGACATTCTTCCTCACCAACTGACAACCAACCTGTCGAGTCACGTTTACGTTCCACTGAAATGCATAAAGGATTCCTCGTCATTACATCATTAACTTTGGCGATAAAGAAGTCAACATTAGTATCATTCAACACTTCAATGGGTGGGGCGGCATCACTCATTTTATATCTGAACTTCATTGTAATTGCAAAATCAGAATGTTTTATATCAAGTGCACGACATACAGTATCCTGTAATTCTTCATACGCTATATTCTTCGACAATAAAATTCCTTTTGTCTTTCCACCTTCATATAGAAAGTTTCCTTCCTTATTGATCCACTCACCATCATATCGAACCGCAACACGAACTGTACCCATGTGATCCGACCTGTCAAATTAAAGCAGTAGCATGGTCAGCATATATCCATCATGCTAGACATAGTATACACTACCACATACGCCAGTGTATAATTTCACTCTTTCTCTTCATACCAATTGCATTTATTTGAATGACAACAATGACCTGTAAACATTTCATGGCAATTTTGTTTTGTTTTGTTTTTTATTTCATATCAAATCCTATACAACTCTTCTTACTCAGTTGTAAAACCAAATCTACCACACATTAAACACAACAGAATACAAAATTATATCACATTACACACATTCACAGATGGAATACAAAACACATTCTAACATGTTACACTGTTCATTAAAGTTTGGGAAATGGAACCATCAGGCCTACATTCTGTCTGCATAGTAATCAACCAAGTTAAGAATCACAATTTGGAGGTTCGGAATCTCAACCTGAGGGTTGGGATTCCCAACCTGGAGGTTAAGATTCCCAACTTAAAGATTGGAATTCAAAATCTTGATGTAAAATCCGGGTTAGGATATCCTATCTTGATTGAACATCCACGTTGGGAATCCCAACCTTTCTCTTAAGATTCAAAATGTCGTTGAATGAAGAAGGTTGTGATTCTAACCTCCAAGTTGGGATTTTCAACCTAAAGGTTGAGAATGTCAATCTCCATGTTCTGGGATGGTTTGGATTCTCTACCTTCACGTTGGGATTCCCAACATAAAGATTGGGATTTTGCAAGCAGTACGTATGAAATCTCAACCTGAGGGTTGTGAATCGAAACTGGATTTATATCACGATTCCGAATCTCAACCTACATGTTGAGATTCCCAACCTAAAGGTTGAGAATCTCAAATTGGAGGTTGGGATACCAAACCTCAATGTTAGGTACTACATCCACATTTGGAATCTCAACAACGAGGTTGGAAATCCCAATCTCAGGTTTGAAATCCTAACGCGGAGTTTTTTATTCAAGATTGGGAAACCCTACCTCTAGATTGGGAATCCCAACCTGAAGGTTGGGATTCAAACTAGGATGCTTAAAGGAGGTTGGGATTCCCAACCTCCACTATACTTTTAGGTTGAGAATCTGAAGTCAGGGTAGGGATTCCTAATGGAAAAATTGAATGAAGGTTAAAAATCCCAATTGGAAAGTTGGGATTCCCAACCTACAATTTCAATTACCAACTGATTAAGTTCAATACCCAACCTAAAAAATGGGAATCCGAACTTTCTAGTTGTGATTCTCAACTTAAAGATCAATGATTCCCAACTTGAAGCTTGGAATTCTCAACCATAAAGGTTAAGATTCCCAACCTATAGGTTGGGAATTCCAACTGAAAGTTGAGATTCCCACCTTCAAGTTTGAATTCCCTCCCTTTACATTAAGACTTCACCTTTAAACTCATCTCACGCTCCCTTACAAATCCCAAACTAAAACCATACATGCACATTACAACTGCCAATACAATCTAACTTTCACATTCTCATATACCATCAAAAACACACCCAACAATACACAAAACAGCCGCAACCCACTTTGATTACCCCATCCTTGGTTGATATCACATATTCATGTACGCAAAGCAACCATAACTAGTCAAATATATACCCCACCCCCAAAGACAGAGGCGAACCCACGTCTGGGCTAGGGGGGACACGTGCCCCCCCTGAAATTTGAAAAAAAAATTTTTTAATTTGCTGTACACTGTAAAAAAAAAAAAAAACTAATCCATTGCTGTGATTGCTGTGCAACGGATGTCAGCTGTTGATTGTTGCAATCAACAACTGTCAATTTTAATTAATTTATTATTATTATTATCATTATTATCCTTTTACCATTTTATTTAAAAACTTATTTATATTTTTTTTTTTTTTTTTCTGCTAAATGTGCCCCTTTTTTTTTTTTTTTTTTTTTTTTTGTTTATTATATTTTTATTCCATTATTTATTTTTCCTATTTTTAATAGAATTAACTTCCTTTCTTATTTATTATCTATGAAACCTAATTTTCTATTTCTAATATTTTTCCTACTCCTAATTAATTAATAGTTTATTTTTTTAATTTTTTTTTTAGTTATCTCCTGTATAAGTTCTATTTGCTTACTTTTTATGTGTTATATAAAATTCATCGATAATTTACAAGTTTAGTGAACAAGTTTTTTTTTCTCTTCATCTTTATTTGATTTCTCTTTATTTGCTAAATAATCGGTTTCCAAAGACAAATACTGAGTTACTTCTTTGTGTTGCATGTCTTAGTCTAAGAGATCAATTTCGTGCATTTGACAAACAAAAACTTATTCAACTTGCCCAATTTTATCCAAAAGACTTCTCCTCTACTGAACTTTTGACACTTGAAGATCAACTTGAGAATTATATTGTAGTCATGTGCTCTAATATTGAATTTTCAGAATTAAATGGCCTTAAAGATTAGGCACAAAAGATGGTTGCGAAAAAACAAGATAAGGTTTTCCCATTAGTTTACTTGCTCTTGACATTGGTATTATTATTATCTGTTGCAACTGCTACTGTTGAAAGAGCATTTTCTGCTATGAATATTGTGAAAACCGAATTATGCAATCGAATGGGAGATCAATGGTTAAATTATAGTTTGCTTGCATATGTGGAGAAATATATTTTTGACAAAATTGATAAAAAAGTTATCATGTAACGATTTCAAGATATAAAGCCTTGTCGAGGAAAATTATAATTTATTTAGTTTACGTTTTTTTTTCTTTTTTATTTATTTTAATGATTTCATTAGGATTTTTAAGCATAAAACTATTTGTTTTGCCTAAATATAATATATGTTTTATTTTGTTTAAACTATATAATGTTATCAAACATTCGAATATATAAAAACATTATATATTTTTATTACTTTATTTATGTGCCTCCCTTGAACAAATTTTCTAGGTCCGCCACTGCCCAAAGAAGCACAGCGACAGCCCTGGCTGCCTCCTTGGACAGCCCAAAAATTCACGCTCCTTCCTTTCTTAAGCAAGGCAAGATAGAAGCACAAGTGGCTGTGGGAAGTGACAAGAAATCTTGGCCATCAGAACGTCCGAAGTTAGAAGAGATGTTGGCTGTCACAAGGTCGGAAGTTGGAAGAGATGTTGCACACCTGCTTTGCGTGACAGGTTACACAGTTAGAACATCCACGTTGGCAAGACTTGTTGGCCGTCGACAGTGACAGAATGGACGGTCGGTCGGCAGGAGGGCACTGGTCCACAGCTTGATGCTGGGACAAGCTGCTAGGCGAGAGATGCTCCTACGCGGAAAAGGTTACCAAGGGGTGAGAGGGGTGAAAACGCTGTTTGCTTCTATCATTTTCAAGGGCACCATTTCTTTAAGGGCATTCCTATCCATTCCCATTCTTTTTTATACGATCAAAACCTAAAAGGTTAATTTTGGAGTCCACTTGGTCAAATGGGTCAATTTATATATTTTCCCTAAATTTATACAAAGATATGAGTTAAAGCCGAGCAAGCCAGAAGAAACATTCTTTAAAAGATTATCAAGCAGCCACAAGCAAGTTGTAATCTAACCCCCAAAAAAAAAAAAATCTAGTTTGAGCTCATACTAATTTCAAAATTATTAACCTCTTTTTTTTTTCTTTCTTTTTTTCCTGTTTTTAGCACTTTTGCTTCTGTTTAATGATTTTTACTTTTGTCAAAATAGCTCGAAAATAGATTGATTCGTCATTATCACATTTGTTGTCAGAGTCATCTCTCCTTTGTGCTACACTCTCCTTTTGTTCGTCTTTTTTTTTTTAATTATAATTAAATTCAAGTAATAGTTTCTAATTTTCTTTCAATTTATATAGAGGGTAATTTTATATAAAACATGTACTCTTCGTTCATTACTCAATACTTGACAATAGCCATCTAGTACTTCAGCCCCACTTGAAAAAACAAAAACAACAACCTCCTACATCCAGGGGCAGACCCACAGTTGGACGGGGGGATGTGTCCCCGTTGAAATTTTTTGAAAATTAATTAAGCTTGCTGTATTTAAATACATAAATTTAATTTGAGAATGCTTCAAGAATCCACAATAGCCTTGATGGTTGTAGCTAGGGGTGGTAATCCAGGTTGACGATTCGGGTTGGACGCAACCCGAACACAACCCGATAAGGAAACGGTTTGAACCCCCTCAACCCGAACACGACACGATTACTAACGGATCGACCCGTTAGTGATATGTTTAATCGACACGAATAATAACCCGTTTAATTGACCAATTTAATGATAGTTAATACATTTAAATTTTAATATAGATATAATAAAAAACAAAATTAAAATAAAGATACATAAGACTTAAAAAATACAATCATTTACAAATACAATCTAAACCATAAAAATACAAATGTTTACAAAGATAATTATAAAAATATCTTTGCAAATATAGTCTTTCATATTAAAAAAAAAAAAAAAAACAACATAAAATTTTTTTTGATGTAATCTTTTATAATAGAAAAACAACATCAAGCGTTGATTACATCCACCAAACTAAATTTGTCAAAAGATAATAATTAAAGGTTAACTAATTAGGAAATTATACATTTATACATGAAAAAAATAGTTTAACAAATATTTTATTAAAACCAATAAAATTTTACCACTACATGGCAATTTGTGATAAGATGAAATGTAGAGATGAAGTTTGGAGACTTGTGTTTAGGTTATGGTTTGAACTTTAAAGGGTATATATATCTACCACTAAAATTACATAACTACCCCTAAAAATAAAATTACTTTTTACCCTTATTTAACGGGTCAACTCGTAACCCGTTAAATAGAACCCGAACCCGATACGATAATTAAACGGATTAGACAGGTTGACCTATTTATTTATCCAATCCGTTAATACTCAATCCTAACCCGTAATAATCGTATCGGTTTCGTGTCGACCCATCGTGTCGGGTTCCAAATTATCAGCCCTAGTTGTAGCAGTGCCTTTTGCTGCACATGGTAAAGGTTCAAACTCCAGCTACACCTAATAGATTTTGCATTTTATCATTTTTCTTAGTAATTTAATATATACTATATAAATAAAATGTCAAATGGAAACACAAGATTTGAAAGGTTTTGTTGGTTATGATTGTTTTCCTTCCTAAACACAACCATGGTTCTACTCTCCCTTTGTCTCATATTCTTTTCATTTTATTCACTCACAAACATTGCTTTTTCTTTTTTTTTTTTTGAAATGTTTTTTTATTCACTCATAAATGTTGCTTTGTTTTATAATTTTTTTTTTTAAAATTTTTTTATGACATGAATCTTGTTTTTCTTTCTTTCATCCACCATGGTTCAATCAATTTCCTTATCAAAACATTTTACTTTTCCTTAAAAAATTTTTCCATTATGGTTCAATTTGTTCCCCTATCAAAACACATGTTGTTTTTTCTTTTTTTCTTTTCATTATTACAAACTTATCTTTAAATTTGAAACATTTTAACTTCATAAATTATCAATTTACAATCGGTATGCTTTTGATTTTATATTTGTATTAAGAATGTTATTTTACGAAATTTTGCTTATAATCTTCTAAGGGGTAAAATTATATATCTCCTATTGGTTATATATTTTTTCTATTTTTATTTCATATAACGTCATTCTAGGAATTGAAAAAAATATTATAAAAAACATTTCATGTAACTTAGTTTTTTGATGTTATAATTATTATATAAAAGTGTCATCCCTCAGATAGATTTCTGGATTCACCACAGCCTGCATCAGATTACTTAAAACAAAAATAAATAAAATAAAAACTTGATGAAGTTCCAATCTTCATTATTTTATAATGATTAGTGATCAGGGCGGCCGGAATTTTAAATTTGGGAACCGAAGTCGTTTACCCACATAATATCTATTAGCAACCCATATTACAATTTACCCACATAATTGTATTTTTTAAAACAAATTATATTTGACATGATTTGATCGAATGTACTTATTAATAATAGGATGTGTTCTATAGAAGTCGCATTTGGTGTTCTTACAGCTAGCTAGTAAATTGTTCATATGTTTCAATTCTTGAAAACGGACAACCAGAGCCACTGTTTGAAAGGCTGTTCAAGGAGAGAGAGCGAACTGAAAGTGGTAGCTAAAAGTTGGTTGTTTTCCTCATGTTAAACTCAGAGATTTGCCAAAAAGAAACCACTTGATTTTTTGAAGTCAATAATTTAAGGATTGTTGATGGCCATTGCATATCAAGAATGTAGCTAGAAATTCCTAGTTAATTGAATAAGTTAATATCTCAAAATTTATAAACACGTGAGGATCGATGGTATAAATAAGAAATCAGCATTTTGTATTCAAATTGCAAACGGTACACAATTTTTTTGAATCACAAATATTAACAATCTGTTGTGTGTATATAAAATGATATAAATAAAAAGTATCATAAATATATGCATAAACTAGAGATTTTTAAACGGGTCATTTTAGAAAATAAGTGGAGATAAAAATGGTCTGTAACTTAATAATTTAAATAATTTATGTGTTTGAATAAAGAGTTTTTTGTTTTTTATTTTTTGCGAAATAGTACAACAAAAAAAAAATTGTATAGCCATGTTCAGGATGACTTATATTTCTACTTTATCTTTTACTGATCATGTAAATTCTAATATCTTATTTGTACAGTTAGATTATATGAAGTGATTAGACTATAGAGGATCTATTAAAACTTTGACATGCTAACAGAATGCATCATATGCAAGATTTAATAAAAGAATTGACAAGTCAAGCTGACAGGATTGACATAGTCATACAAATATATGAAATGGACCTAGAAAATTTGGTTTCTGTCACTATAATTAATTATACAAGTCATCCTCCGGACAACTAATACCAAAGAATTATTGCATAAGAAGATTGCTAGAACCAACCTCACCTAATTAGATTAACACAATCAAAAGACTTGACTATAGCAATATTCATAACTGTTAATATCTAAGATAACAAAGCACAATATCGTTATCCCACTCCATTTAAACAAACACAGAACAACCTGTGAGTCTGTGACTATATGGCTGAAATACTTGTCTCTTGTATCGTGCAAGCTCTCTTGGGTAAGCTAGGATCCCTTCCTTATCAAGATGTTTTCTTTCTTCAGGGTGTCAAAAATGACCTACAAAAGCTCGAGACAATCTTAGGCTCTATCAAAGCTGTTCTATTAGATGCCGAGGAACAACAGTTTCATAACCATCAAGTGAGAGTTTGGCTAGAACAGCTTAAAGATGTCTGTTATGATGCAGAAAATGTTTTGGATGAATTTGAGGTGGAAGCTCTACGAAGAGAAGTAATACTAAAGCGAGGAAGCATGCTGAAAAAGGTACGCAGCTTTCTCTTGCAGCCAAAATCACTTGCTTTCCGTTTTAAGTTAGGCCAGAAGATTAAGGAGATTAGAAAGAGGCTAGATGAAATTGCAGTGAACAAAGATAAACTTTCTTTCATTGATAGAGTTAATCATAATAGAATTAATGCTCGTCGGGATAAGGAAACACACTCATTTATGGTTGCTTCAGAGATTATTGGAAGAGATAAAGATAAAGAAGGCATAATAAAATTATTGATGCAAGCAGGTGATGGTAAAAATGTCTCTGTCATTCCTATTGTCGGACTTGCAGGTCTTGGAAAAACTGCACTTGCGAAATTGGTATTTAACGATAGGAGGATAGATGAACATTTTGACATGAAATTGTGGGTATGTGTCTCAAATGATTTTGTTGAGAAAAAAATAATAACAGATATTGTCAATTCTGCAACTGATCAAAAGTGTAGTGACATGAACATAGATCAATTGCAAAAAGTGTTGCGGAATGTTTTAGATGGTAAACAATATTTACTTGTTTTGGATGATGTGTGGAATGAAGATGTCAACAAATTGGTTGACTTTAAAAGTCTACTGTCAAATGGAGTCGATGAAAGTAAGATCTTAGTAACTACTCGCACTAGTCGAGTAGCCTCAATCATGGGCACAATGAGAGGTGATAGTGTCAGTGGATATTGGTTAGAAGGCCTTCCATACGAGAGTTGTTTGTCCTTATTTTTAAAATGTGCATTTAAAGAAGAAGACAGGGATCCAAACCTCAAAAAAATTGGAGAAGAAATTGTGAGAAAATGTGGAGGTGTTCCATTAGCAGTGAAAACACTAGGAAGTTTGCTTTATCCATCCAATGATGAAAATGATTGGAAGTACGTAAGAGATAATGAGCTTTGGGATTTAGAGCAAGAGGAAGATGACATTTTACCTGCTTTAAAACTAAGTTATGACCAATTACCACCATACTTGAAGCAATGCTTTGCCTACTGTTCAATCTTTCCAAAAGATTTGGAGTTTGATAGTCTTTTTCTTGTTCAAGCTTGGATGTCTAATAACCTTTTGCATTCTCATAATTATAATGGAAATGAAGAGTTGGAAAATGTTGGTATGCGGTATTTGAGACAGTTAGTGTCAAGATCTTTCTTCCAAGATTTTAAACAACTACCAGGTGGCTATTTCACCTTTAAAATGCATGATCTAATGCATGATCTTGCAGTATCCGTAGCTAAAAATGAGTGTGCAATAGTGAATTCCCCACTGCAAATTTCTTCAAAAAATGTAAGACATTTGTCATTTTTTGATGACAATACCTTTGAAGGCGGTCTTCCAAGCTCCTTGTCTAACTTGGGTCATTTGAGAACCATCTTCTTTCCATTTTATGACGTCGAGCCTAGCCAATCATTTATTGAATCATGCATCTCGACATTCCCATTCTTACGGATGCTAGAGATAAGACATTCTGATATAGCATTGTTACCTAAGAAGCTTGGTAATTTGAGGCATTTGAGATATCTCCACTCAGGAGAGAACAATAAAATTAAGACACTCCCAAACTCCATCTGCAAGCTACAGAGTTTGCAGACTCTATCACTTGAAGGATGTAAACAGTTACAAGAGTTGCCTAGAGACATAAGATACCTAGTTAGTCTTAGGGCGCTTTTGTTCACCTCGAATCAAAAGCATCTGCTAGAGAATGGAATTGGATGCTTGAATTCTCTTCAGTTCTTGCAAATAAGTTCATGTAGAAATCTAGAACAATTATTTGAAGACATTGGTGGCCTCAAATCACTTCGGACATTGATAATTGTTGAATGTCCAAGCTTACTATCATTACCACGTGGTATGAAATACCTAAGCTCCTTGGAGAATTTATGTCTTTGGAAATGTGAAAAGCTTAATATGGAAATGGGAGAGAAAGACGCTCATCAAGACCTCATCGACAGCACAAGACCTCACCTTAGAACTCTTTCTATTGGAGGTTTACCACAATTGGTGGAGTTGCCACAATGGCTTCTTCTATGCTCTGCCAACACTTTGCAATGGTTAGCCATGACAGATTGTCCCAACTTCATAGCACTGCCAGACGCACTGCAAATTTTCGAATCACTTCAAGTTCTTCGTATTCTGGATTGTCCAAATGTGTCATCTCTGCCACAAGATATGCATCGCCTCACTGCTTTGCGAGAATTCGGAATTGAACAATGTCCAACACTTAGCGAAAGATGCAAAAAGGGTACTGGTGAAGATTGGCCGAAGATTGCTCATGTTCCCAAGATTTACTTAGATGGCAACTGGATTGAATCCAAGTAATTATTAAGGTATTCACCAATCATATATGCTTTGTTCTTGCCAGCTTTTTTGTTTCCAATATTTTTATAAATGTTGAAAATTATTGCAATTAATGATTTCTATTAAGTCCAGCTTGCTATATACTGCAGGAGTGGCAAGCACTGTGGGATTCTCCTAGGAAATTATCTGTAAGATGAGGTTGAAAGAAACTAAAGAAGAGAAGGTGAGTTTTAATAAATTTCATTATCATAATTAATTCGACTTAAACTTACAAATCGTGCTTCTAGCCTTAATTAGAACGATTGGATTAGCTTTCATCTTCTCATCTTTTTTTTTTTTTTTCTTTTTTTTTTTTTTTTTTTCGGTTCATTTCTTCTTTATAGATGGCATGCTTGTTACAGATTCCTGTGCTTTTGCATTCTGAAAACATAATCTAATGGTTAGAATGGAGGTGGAAGAGAAAGACAGACAGTAATCGAGACCTCATTGGCAAAACGCCTCACCAAATTGTTCTCTTTTCATTGGTTGATAAGTACGTATTTATATATTCTCTTATTATTTTATCTGCATTGATACAAACGATTAATGTTTTGCTGATTTATTTTCTGAATTCCTCCTCTCTCTGGAATGGCAGGGAGCATAAATTCTGCTTAGAAAGTTTGTCAATATGTGGATCTTTAATCTGGTGAGTTTTCATTCTCATAATTCATAAACTATTTCAAGCACCCTTTATTTCTTAATTTATTCAATGTCATTATGTTTTTAATTTTTTCTTTTAAATGTTAATTGTAGCTGCTTGGAGGTTCACTTTTTCACTTTTTAATCAATCCAAAGGTCAGGGTAACCTACAGAGTTGTTATATTCTGAAGAGAGGAAATACAGATAGTTAAAAAAACAATGTGTGTAACTGATTTTCTAAATTTGTGTATTTAAATTCGATATTAAATTATCTTAAGAATTTATCCTCATGTACAATCCATGGTGTTTTTTCGTTTTTCCTCTTTTCTCTGCAATATGAAATCAAGAAGTTGAAGGATTTATGGACACAATTCTGAATAGTAGATAAGCATAAAAGATATACAACACTCATCACATCACTCGTCATGTGTATTGTTTCACCATTTTGAATGGTTGGTTAGATATGTCTAGTGAAATAAAAGTTCCTGACTATGTCAATTAATTAGTTAGGAATTTAGTGATTTTTTGTACTAGGAGTCACTTGATGAAATTGTAGTTAAGACTTAAGAGAGAGTTTTGATGTACCTATATTTAAAAGTGCAGGACATTTTTTTTTCCCTTTGGCTTACTAACTGCTACAAGCTTTGTTTAGTCTTTAGAAAAAATAAGATAAATTACTTGCAAAATTATTATCCCTTGATACAGTCTTGTAGTGCACTAATACTAATTACTTGATTGTGGGAAAATCTTTCATGGTTGAACTCTTTGTGACTTGGCGATGATCACACACAGATTGGCCAAAAAGAGAACTTTTTGTTATATGAATAATTAATCATCAGTCATTTCTGGAGGGAGAAATAGGAAAGGGAAATGGGTTATGACATTTGCTCCCAAGTCAACTGCTTGATTTGAATGAGGAACCTCTCTCAACTCTAGCTCAAAATTGTAAATATTAAAATCTCTCAAAATTGCTTGATCTAAAGGTGGACTCACTCAACTCCAAAATTATATGCAAACTTAAGAACTTCAATTTCTATTCTGCCTCTCTAGGCTTCTCATTAGACAAATATGTTGGAATTACATCACCATTCCCAGTCATGATTATAATACATAAAACTGATAAAGCGTAATTTCAGACCTTAATATCATTATAATAACTATAATTAGTTTACATATTTTCAGTGTAACTGTCATTATCTTTTTTTATCTAATTTTAGGAGGTTGATTGGTCAACAGATTTTCACTACTATATATACTATACCGTTTTGTTACAAGACAAACTCATTTTTCATTATTATTACAAAGCCTTCATGGCATGGGAGGCTCCTACTCTTAAAGAAGATTAACAACCCAATCATATCAGCCCCTCTTGCTCCAATGACACTCTTCCACTGTTCTTTGTACTTTCTTCCTCATGTTGACCACCCTAATAAATTCTTCTACCGTAAGTCTGGTTATAATTTCTTCTCGAAACAATACACAAACTAAGCATGCCACCTAAAAGTCTCAACTCACCAACATATTATTCGGCTATGCTTTGGTAGGTTACATTGATGGAACAACACCATGTCATACAAAAGAAACTCAGGATGGCTCCTACCATTTTGCCCCTAACATTTAAAAATTTAACAATTTACCCTACCATTAGAACCTAACACATGTTAGTATATATTTAAAATACAAAAAATAAAAAACTCAAACCAATACCAATTTGACATATGTCAGTTATATTTATTCATTCGGGTTTATTTTATAAATGACTATTTTTTTAGGTCCAAGTTGAATATTAATTTTTTTTTCTTAATATTGGAAGAATAACTATTTTTGAACAAAAATATACTTGATAAAAATAAAGAATTTTAAAAAATGATTATTTTTCAACTTCAGCATCAAAAAAATGTTATTTCCACAATTTCTTTACTCTATAAAAGTCTTAGTTATCTAAAATTAATTATTTATAAAATTTTAAAACTTAAAGAAAAAGAAAGAAAATAGCATAATGAATTGAAACAAATGAGATTAAAAATGTTAAAAATAATTTTTAAAAAAATGGTGGATTTCCATCATATAGAGATCCAAAAATCTCCCATGGCTGGTGATCTTCGTCATCGGCTAAACAACAAATCAAGCAATGATCATTGCTCGATCTGGAAACAAGATCGTTGTTCCTCGCTCAATCTAGAAACTAGATTATCGAATGACGATTTGGTTGAAACCAAATGCTCGTATGATCATCTAGGCGTCGAATTCAATCTACGCAATCCAAATCATATTCAATGATCTGAGTTACTCGTATCATGCTTAACGGAACCCAGATCAAGTTCGATGATCTAATGTTAGTCCATTTGGTACCAACCAAATTGGCCGTCGATCTGTTTGGAACCAGACTTTTATTTTATTTTATTTTATTATTTTTAATAAACTTTGGTTTCCATTGTCCATTTAAGAGATGGATGATGAAGGTCAACTACCTTTTTATTCTTTTTTTATTTTAATTTTTAATTATTTTTTATTTTTTATTTTTTTTGTCTTCAATGTCCATTTTTGAGATGGACAGTAGAGAACCATCTCCCTTTTATTTATTTATTTTTTATTTTCCTAATTTTAAATTAGAAGGACAATACGCTATTGAAATAGCAAAAATAACCATTCTTCTACTAATTTGACCAATGAATGCTTGACGACCTTTCCCCTATGACACAGCTCAAGGGAAGCAGAAACTAAAACTACCATGTACACAGGTGGAGAAGATGATGATAATGATCATGCTACTTCAGTACTTCTTAAGCCTTATACGTGTCATACTTCTCTCTGTCTTGGCAGAGTTCAAATCAAGCTTGTCCGACAACAATATTCTGATTAATAGTGATATTTACTAAGCAAATTAGGCTACCATAAATATCAACCAATGCTCTGTGTAGCCCTAATATAAAAGAATGCTATATGCATATCTCATGGTAATGGGTTTTAGATCCGTTTGTATCTATTCAACTCAGACAACAATTGGAACGGATTATAGCTTTCAAAATCACAGCCAAAATTTGCACAAGCTCATAGGTTTACCTTCGGCAACTATGGGTTCATAAGAAGGAGGCTCAGCAACCCAGTTCCCAGCAGGATCTTTCATATGTCTTCTATCAGAGGCAAAACAACGAAGGAATATTGGAGCATGCCCAATTCGGACAAACCTGATGCCAAGAAGAGCAGTTTCTTGAGACAAAAATAAAATATTTTCATGCTTATGTTTTAAAGTATACTTTTATCGATTGAATAACTAACATATTGATTTATCTGACACAGGTGAGCGACAAAAGATAACATAATGATAAAAGTGGAGAGTCTCTCATAATGTAAAGTATGTGTGTGTGTGTACATGCGTGTGTGTGTGTATACACACACATCAGATAGCAAAAAAGAAACAAAAGACAAACAGATGTTCAAGAAAGCAATATCTGTGCTTCGTGAGAATGCTTTTCAAGTAACACACAGCACACTGCTGCCATTTTGGATCAGTATTGACAAGGTTATTCAGTCGTCTTTTACCGTGTAGTTTCATAACATGGACCACTTGAATACCCAAACAGTTTTCATAAAAGGTAATGAGATTATTTTCTGGTATAAAATTTGTTGATAGAATTGACACATGGATTCTTATAAGTTTAAATGATTTTTAACATTTTGAGGAAAATGCACAGGAATAAGGAAGATATCACTGTTTCTTATCTCTCATCTAATCCATAGAACAAGAAACCCAAGAACCTATCCTGTCTTTAATGGCTGATGCAAAACATTCTTAACTTGCTTTAAGACATCAATTTATTGCAATTGTGTTGTAATCAAGATTTACACAAACACACTTAGCATGACTGCATTAAAATCACCAACATTATGCAATCTCATAAAAACGAAGAGTAGAAAAATACCTCCAACATTCAGAAAAGAGCTGAAAAGATGGTCGGATGGTTTCCGACACATAAGAACCTAACGGAGAGGGAAATGGAAGACTTGAATTGAGATCCCACACTAAAGAAATAGCCATTAATTAGTGAGTCATATTTGATCCATTCAGTCACTTGGTGTTACTAATAATAAATCAAAAAATGGTAGATTAATCATTCACCTGAATGCAAACAACATGATAATCCCAGAGAATAACACCATCAGCTCTCTTGCTTGCCTTTTGATGCCATAATGGGATCTACAATTAATTATCAAAAAAATAAAATAATATAAGCAGCAAATTCAATCTTATGGCAAACTTATATGTTCGTGTGTCATTAGTATCTCCATAAATAGCATTTGTTGAACTCAACATTGGTCCTAATTAATCCCACCAGAACAGAGTAAAAATGGAAACTGAAATTGACGAAAAGAAATGAGAAACATACATGCCTGTTTCTTCTCATTAGAAATGAAGACCACAAAAAGATCAGATGCATCAGCATCAGCTACTCCATTGGCACATAATTTCTTACAAAGCATGTAAACATTCTCCTCACTACATAAATAATAGCACAATGTATAAACAACAAAAAGAAGCTCTGAACAAAGACACAGATATTTACCCACTAAATCTAATGAGGGAGTGACCACAAAATCAAAATCAAACCAACAAATAAAGCAATAAATCATATAAAATCAATCTCTAGTACATTAAATAATCAAAACCCTGATAGACCAGCCAAAAATAGAATTACAAAAGAAACTGACTTATTGAATATGTAATTATAAAAGAAATACCAGTAAAACGGAGTGTGATGGAACTGAGAAGACTTCTCCAACTCCAAGCTGCAGCTCACTTCCATTTTTCTTCCTTCGTCGCTCTCTCTCTCTGTCCCTCTTCTCATCACTTGTCTTCTCGGCGCCAGATGAGAAAACGACTTCGTTTCAGGTTGTACAGACAGACGTCATACGCATGTTTTTAGAAAGAAGTAATTGCACAACACCCCCCGAGGTTTGTCAAAAAAGACATGGAAACATATTTACTCTTTTATTACACCAAACCCCCATGCCGTTAGTCAATTTCCATCCATTTCAACGGTTGACTAACATTTTAGATTAAAAGACCATTTTACCCTCAAGAACAAAATCCCTAAAATCATCACCGCCCGTCCGTACGCCGACCACCAGCCTCCACCACCCTCCCCCCTCGTACGCCGACCACCGTCTTCTTCTTCTTCTCTTCTTCTTCTTCTTCTTCTTCTTCTCTCTCCCTCCACCAGATCTGGGTTCGACGAACCCAGATCGAACCCAGATCGTCTGGGTTCGACGAACCCAGACGAACCTGGGTTCGACGAACCCAGACGAACCCAGACGAACCTGGGTTCGACGAACCCAGATCTGGGTTCGTCGAACCCAGAGATCGTCTGGGTTCGACGAACCCAGGTTCGTCTGGGTTCGTCGAACCCAGACAATCTGGGTTCGTCGAACCCAGGTTCGTCTGGGTTCGACGAACCCAGATCTGGGTTCGATCTGGGTTCGTTGAACCCAGATCTGGTGGAGGAAGAGAGAAGAAGAAGAAGACGGTGGTCGGCGTACGAGGGGGGAGGGTGGTGGAGGCTGGTGGTCGGCGTACGGACGGACGGTGATGATTTTAGGGATTTTGTTCTTGAGGGTAAAATGGTCTTTTAATCTAAAATGTTAGTCAACTGTTGAAATGGACGGAAATTGACTAACGGCATGAGGGTTTGGTGTAATAAAAGGGTAAATATGTTTCCGCGTCTTTTTTGACAAACCTCGGGGGGTGTTGTGCAATTACTTCTTTTAGAAATTCTTGTACAATTTGATTTGATCACCGCTAGATACTTTCCTAAACATACCCACTCTTTTCTTTTAACAATATATATATATATATATATATATTTATATAATCATTCAATGGTAAGGCCATCCTAAAATTTATAGTATTACTAATTAGAACCATATATTTTTAATTAAAATATGTGGTTGAGTTTAAAAAATATATATCTATTAAAATAAAAATTGTTTAGTTTTGTGATTTTTTAATATTTTTTAATTATAATATTATTTTATTTTTATAAAATAAAAATAATTAAATATAATATAATAAAAATAAAAATTAACATATCTTAAAATAATAATATATTTTAAAAAAATAACAGAAATTAATAATTATTTAAAAAAAAAAGTTTATTGGACCTTCTTCATTCTTTTGCCTTCCTTCTCTTCTTTACATTTTATTTTTATTTCTTAAGATCATGTCCACAAGTTCTATTATCATTATTATTATTATTATTGTCTCTCATGGTATTTAGGAAAAAGCTTTAGTAATAATAAAGTTCGCACTTCGTATAAATGATGGAAATAGAGTGAAGAATGATATAGTTCACTATGCACTTTGCATAAAGGGTGTATTGTATCCTTCCTAAGGGGATAGAAGGGATCATAAGTAGTCATAGGACTGCCCCCCGTTTATATACAATGTTGCCTTAGGACCTAAGAAGAGGGAGGGGGGGGGGGGGGGGGGGGGGGTGGGGTTGTGATACTGTGATTTGCTTAAAAGTTTATGTGCAAGTAATTTTTTACTTATTTCTCCTCAAAAAATTGCGGCAATGACAACTTCAGCTGGCTAAGGTGAGATTCAACATTTATAACCTCCAGTACTACACCTGCATTATGTGGTGGTTTTGGTACTTCAAACTCCAAAAAATGGTCTCTCTCTCTCTCTCCGTAAATAGTATTTGTCTTTCTTTGGTTTCAAAATTCCTTGCGGATGAGGAAAGAAAATTCTCATCACGTTGTCAATGCTGTGAAGGGTAAGCTTTTCCAGCAGTGTAGCTTAGAAACTATACCTCTTTTCTAGGCTTGTGTGCTATGCATTTATTCCTTAGGCTTAAGATATTTCTATGATAGACAGCAAGCATTAACCCTGTTCAGTTTTTCTGCTCTCAGGAAGCAAATACAAGATTACCTGCTTTCGGAGAGTGAAGATGAAACTTGAATTGCATAACCTTGCTTTTGAGATGGTTGTTATGGTTGTCGGGCACCATAATGTTTTGCTTGGCTAAGGCAAGTTTAGAAAGATGGCTCTCACTTGCAGCCAACCTCAAACATTGACAATCAAGTAATTGCTGCTGCAGATTGCCTGCCTAAAGCATGACATCCTACTTTTATTGCAGCCAGTCCTTGCTGATTGCCTTGCCTTGAATTATTTATAGGAACAAGGATATTCATCTTGTTGAATGTATTTTTAATTTGAGTTGTCAAACAGATCTAGTCTTGGGTGTACAGAACTTCATGGTTAATTTTTTTTCAAAAACATGTCCTTGATGCCTTATACTTTGGAGCCGTGTGAAATTTTTGCAAGGCTATATAATAGAATTTTAGAACTCTTTGAGATATTGTCCACTGGGGTTTGGTTTTAGCTAATTTGTTTTAAAATAAATAGGTTTGTTAATACTCAGCTTTTCAATTCCTTGACTCATGCCTGAAGGCCTGAAACATATAAAGGAAAGTATAAATAATAGCTCATTTAACATCCAAACGAAGTGCACAACAGATTTTATGAAAGAATACAAATCAATATGTTGTTTAGAACACCATGTCCATCAAGGACATGGTGTATCGTAGGCTCATAGCTCATCTGAATTTTATGCTATGAGATTCGATTACAAACAGGAAGAGATGGGTTAACATTTGGGTATGAGACAAAAACTCAATATTTAACTTCAAGCACGGATAAGGAAGGGTACATGCTTAACGAACAGTGGCTGAGTGGTGCAGGCAGTAGTTTTCTTCATGTATTCAAGACAATGCGTTGCCAATTATTTGTTCCAGGAGATGTGCTTCAAAATTCACTGGGGTACTTGGGGAAAGAATTCCTCCAGCTGATTTTCATTCATCACGACGCCGAGTTTCTTATCAAGAAAGGCATTAATCAGATCAGCTCCAACATTTGTTGAGATGTCTTCAGCATGGATTTTATGTACTTATTTATAATTTGTGCACAGTCTTACCTGCACAGGCAACCACAGAAAACCAACTACATAAAACTAAACGAAACTCACAATCGGGGCATCTTATAATAAATTTCAGACTTAACTAATACAGGAAAAAAATAGAGTGCTTCCGTAAATGAGTGTTGTAGGGTAGGTGGAGGCCAGCAGTAGGTAGGGAGAATGAGAAAATGTCGGTTATTGCAATTTTTTCTGTATCTGTATTAATGAAGTGGTTATTTGTACCAAAACCCACAGGTCTGTTCCTCATTTGTAAACTTACAGGATTATTATGCCAAATTGTATTCTTTTTAAAGTTGATCTTCATGTACATCATAAATTTGATAGCTACCTCACTGAAACCTCTAATACATAACAAAATCTTTGACAACAAATTTAACTAACATAGCTCAAAGGTACTCACTCTCTCTCTTTGATACACAGATTATTAAGACAGACACACTCACATGTAAAATATGTCAAATTCTCCTTTTTTATGACTGACTTTTAAAGTGCAACATTTGACTGACCATCTGTTATCTGTGATTCCAATCATGGTAGTACAATTTAAAAGGGCTCATTCCCTTAAGACCATAACTCAAGCGAAAAAGGAGACTACTAGTAATAAAATTTAATAGGGATCATTCCCTTAAGACCATAACTCAAGCATAAGAGGAAGCTAAAACACTGACATGTACACAGGCTGAGGTAGAGAGAGATAGTCATGATCATAATGATGCTTCTTAGGCCTTATATGTGTCATAATTCTGTGTCTTGGCAGAGTTCAAGATCAAGCTTCTTTGTTCAACTACAATATTCTGTTTACTAGTCTGATATTCAGTAAGCAAATTTAGCTACCATAAATATCAATTAATGCTCTGTGTACCTCTAACAAACAAAAATACCTAAAGCGTTTTAGATCAGGTTGTATTTAATCAAATCGAACAAGGATTGGACAGCTCATAGCTTTAAATTTCACAGTCAAAATTTGCATAGGATCATAGTGTTTACCTTCAGCAACCATGGGTTCATATGAAGGAGTCTCAGCAATCCAGTTCTCACTTCCCAGCAGGATCTTTCACACGCCTTCTATCAGGCAAATTAAAGGAGCAATATTGAAGTATGCAAGATTCAGAAAAGCCCGATGAGTTTAAGTGTAATTATGTTGAACAAGTGAAACACTCATTCATCTGACACTGACAGAGATGAGAGATAAAAGACAATAGAATGAAAAAAAATGACCAGTCTCTCATGATGTAAAGACATATAAAAGTCAGATGATGGCAAAAAGAAAAAATAGCTGTTCACGAAAGTAATATTTCAGTTTCACGGAAATGCTCGAGTCACACACGGTAAACTGCTGCCTCTTTTGATAAGTGTTAACACGGTTATCCAAACTCTTTGCTTAGTAGCAGAACATGGACCACAGTGGACCCCCGAGAGTTTATAAAATAGCTAACAAAATTATTTTCAGACATAGAAATAGCTGACATAATCGACACATAAAATTCTGTAAGTTTAAATGATATTCAACTTTTTGAGGAAAAGCAAAAGGATAAGGACGATATCAGTATTTCTTATCTCTCATTCATTCCACATAACGAAAAACCAAACACCCTGTCAGGTCTTCAATGGCTGATGCAAACATTCTTATCTTGCTTTGAGCTAACAACAATGCATGTTTTATTGTGATTATATTACCATCTAGATTTACATAACACACTCAGCATAAACACATTAAATTATTTATTCATACAGATTTAATTAAACACATTTAGCGTAAATGCATTAAATTATTTAATCTCATGAATACGTTGTGCAGGAAAAAAACCTCTAACATTCAGAAAAGAGCTGAAAAGATGGTCGGATGGTTTCTGATACATAAGAAGCTAAATAAGAAGGAAACAGGAGACTTGAATCGAGATCCCACACTAAACAAGAAGAGTCACCACTTCTTTTTCTCTATAAATTCCAATGAGAAAAAAGAAACAACCATTATTGAGTGAAATTTAATCCCTTCAGTTCTGGTTTTAGTAATATAGTAAATCTATTATATTAGTCCATAACTAATAGTGATAGGAAAGTAGATTAAGCTTGCACCTGAATGCAAACAACATGATTAAGTAACAGAATAAAACCATTAGCTCTCTTTCTAGCCTTTTGATGCCATAGTAGGATCTAGAATCATCTATCAAAGTAACAACAAAAATAAGAAGCAAATTCAATCTTACAGTAAACTAAATCAACTCAACGAAACTTAATCCTAAGTCTACAATAATCTCTACTATTAGATCTTATTGAACTTAACAGTGGACTCGCTTAATTCCACAACTACAGAGAAGTCATGTTGAGAGTGACATCATAAAATCAACAAAATTGATCTTCCAAAATAGAATTTGCTGAACTCAACACTGATCTTAATTAATACCATCAGAACAGAGCAAACAAGTAAGCCAAAATTGACAAAAGATATGAGAAACATGCATGCCTGTCTCTTCTCATTAGAACTGGAACATGAAAAGATCAGATCCACCTGCATCTGCTACTCCATTGGTACATAATTTCTTACAAAGCAAGTAATAGTCTCTTCACTACATAAATAGTTAAGCAAAGCCATTACCACAAAGTATAAAGAACGACATACACAGCTCTGATTTATGACCCACTAAATCTAACCAGGAAGTGAACACAAAGTGAAAATCAAACTAATAAACAAAATAAGTATATCTATTAATCAAAACCCTAATAGACCAACAATAAACCCAGGAATTGAAACTAAAAAGAAAGGGAATTGAACAAAAGCAATACCAGTAAAAGTGAGTGCAATCGAAAAGAGTACTCCACGCTGCTCACTTCCATTATTTTTTTTGTTTTTTACTATGTTGATCACTTTTTTTTTTTTTACAAAAAGCATTCTGATCACTTGTTATCTCCTTATATATATTCACAAAAACGATGCCATTGGAGGTTGCTATCTCCAGAGTTTCCTTGTACACCGACTGCAAACAAAGACATGGTTTTTGAGCCAACAAAAGTTGTCGGCAGAGCTGTTTTAAGAAATTCTTGTCCAATTTTATCAAACCTCCGTATTGTCTAACTTTTTTAGTTTTTAAGATTTTGAACAAACCTCAGAACAATTTTTATTTGGTGTAAGAAAGATTTTCCCCAAGCACTATACTCTTACATGGTAACATATAATTTGTTAATTTTATAAATACCAGAATTTTTTTACCAATCTTTGAAATGTAAATGATTGAGAAAGCATGTAAATATATCTGAACATTACATATTTCAAAATGTAGACATAAAATTATCTACGAGGGAAAAGAAAATTAATAAATTAGTGTTATGAATAGTATCTATGAAGAAAATATGAGACATTATTAATATCGGTAATATGAAACACGATATTTACAAATCCCAATTGAAAAACACATAAACAATCTAAATTAAACCCAGTTGGGTGAATCTCCACCAAAGCTGAAATATGTAAAATTAAATACGAAAACAAAGAAGGTTTAGTTAAATATCAAATTAATCAAGAAAATAAAACGATTGTAAACTGTAAATGACATATATAATGCTTCATGTCTTTATGATGATTTTAAATCTTAAAAATATACAGTTTCTTAAGGGTTGATTTTCCTATCGTTGGTAGTTGCATTGGAATTTAGATTAAACAAATTGTAAATGAATATTAAGTTTAAGTTTAATTAATAGCTATATATGAGATTCAAATTAAAAAAGATCTCACCATAATTAAGGCTCCTGTTGGAGATAATTTGCTAAGAAAAAACCATGGTGCTTGCCATTCCCGCAAAGATAGGAGAAATTTCCAAAACATTAAGTACAATAATAAAATTTCTTAAGACACAACACATATAAGAAAGATTAAGAAAAGTAAAGGTTAATGAACAATAAGGAAGTTGATACAAATTGGTCTCAAAATACCTGATATTTACTTCTTAATCAACTCACCATCAAGGTTGATGGAGGAGACATGAGCAATCTGATGCCAATCTTCACCAGTACTCTTACGGCACCTTTCACTAAGCATTGGACAATCTACAATTTGGATTTCTCTTAAACTAGTGAAACGATGCATATCTTGTGGCAGAGAAGACACATTGGGGCAACCCATAATATAAAGAGATTGAAGTGACTCCAGATATTGCATTGAGTCAGGTAGTGCCAATAAATTGGGACAATCACCAATGTCCAACCACTGTAAAGTGTTAGCACAGCATTGAAGAAGCCATTGCGGCAACTCCACCAATTGTGGTAATCTTGAAAGAACAAGTACATGAAGGTGAGGCCACCTTGTGCTGTTGAGGTCTTCCTCTTCCATTCCCATTCTCCAACCAATATTAAGTTTTTCACAATTTGTAAGAGCCAAAAATTTCAATGAGCTTAGGCATATTATACCACTTGGTAATGAGAGTAGATTTGGACAGTCACTTATACACAATTTGTAAAGGGCTTTGAGGCTACCAATATCTTCAACTAAACTCGCTAAATTCTTGCATGACTGAATATAAAGCACGCGAAGAGAATTCAAGCTCCCAATTCCATTTTGTACTAGACATCTCTGATTTGTGGTTAATGTAAGACATCTGAGACTAATTAGGTACCTTATGTCCCTAGGCAACTCTTGTAGTTCCACACATCCATCCAATATTAGAGTTTGCAAGCTTTGTAATTTCCAAATTGATTTTGGGAGTTTCTTTATTTTATTATTCCCTAGATAAAGATATCTCAAATACCTCAAATTGCCAAGCTTTTCTGGCACTATCTCCATCTCACAACCATAAAAGTTCAAATATCGCAAGAATGGAAACAGTAAGATGCATGATTCAATAAATGATTGGCTAGGATTCACACCATAATGTGGAAACAAAATGGTTCTCACAATGCCTAAGTTACAGAAGAAGCTTGGAACACCATCTTTAACCATATTATCGTCAACGAATGCTACATGTCGTAACCTTTTGGAATGAAAAAGGTTAGAAGAGTTCACTATGGTGCACTCATTTTTAGCTATCGATAATGCAAGATCATGCATAAGATCATGCATTTTAAAAATAAAATGGTCTCTAATCACTTCTTCTATATCCTGGAAGAAAGATCTTGCCATTAATTCCTTCAAATATCGTATACCAATCTTTTCCAACTCTTGATCTTCCTTACAAGATGAGAGAAGCCCTTGTGTCATCCAAAAGTGAACCAACATGGCACTAGAGAATTTCACATCTTTTGAAAAAACACTACAATAAACAAAACAGTGCTTTAAGTAGGATGGTAATGAAGGAAAAAACAACAATTGTTTTTATAAAATAAAGATTTGCGGAACATTGAGTTTTAAAAATTTTTAGAAAACTCAAGAACCCTAGATCCATAAAACAATGAAATAAAATAATAAAACTAAATTAAAGATCGAATCTTATACCTTTTGTATTGATCTCTGTGGATTGCTCACCACCTTGCCTTCCTTGATATGTCTCTACACCAAGAAACAAGTGAGTGGGCACAATTATATAGAATTGTGCTCACTTTCTATTGATTTCTTTTCTCAAAAGAACAAACAATATATGTAAGAGGTGAGAATAGGTTTTTGTTTTAAAGAACGTAAAACAAAACCTAAATATAACTTCTGTTAAGAAAAGAAGACTATTTCTTTTCTATTTATAGGCAACCAATTAGGGTTTTAATTAATCAAAATTAATATTAAACCCCAAGTTTATTAAAATTAAACTTTTGCCCATATAACATAATTAATTCACAATTAATTCATGTTATATTTTGTAATCATACTTGTGACCTATAATTAATTCATAATTAATTTATACTCGGTCACAACTAATAATTGAATTCAAGACCTCTTATAAAATTAATTAAATAATTATTAATTCATAATTAATAATTAACTAATTAATAATTTGAATAATCAATATTATTCAAATATCAAGTGAACACATATTTTGCTACTTATGTAACAACTATAATTGGACGATCCAATTACAATATTCTATATACACGTTTCTTATAGTGAAATGAGCTATCAAGGGGACCCGATGGACCTACAGTTTTGAGCTCCAATAATATCGGAATTATTAATTAAACTCTTTAATTAAATAATTCACTATTATTAATCTTAGAGTTACTCCACTAAAAACCTAAGATTGCACTCTCAAAACTATAGATGTTTTTATACAATCTGAAATTTTCAGTGTCCATTGATATAATCACTACATATGATTTGACCCTCCACAAATAGTTCATAATTAGAGCTAGGTCATAATGTCCGTTATACCCCTCTAATTATATCTTGATCCTTAAGTACCATTGATTCTCTAATGAACAATATATTCATAACAACTTATGAATTTATCTTTCCGTTTACATATGAACAGAAAGTTGAGCGCTCTTATTGTTCAAGACCTGAATCAACCCTTAAGAGAACTATTTCTCTACTTCTCGCAAGAAGGAGTGGATTCCACTATTGTATAGAATGTTCCCAGCTACTTACTAAATCATATCCCCAAAGTACGAAGTTATTGATCGAGCATCTATATCGATCTCACCCATGTAAATCAAAGGACATAACTCAACAAGCAGGAGTCCATAATACACTCAGGATTAAGATCAATTCATATATGATCATCTAGTCAATAAATATAAATCTCTAAGTTTAACGGATATTAATTAGAGACTTATGTTTATCGTGGTCCAGTCCTATATAATCTTTATTATATAAGGTGCCTCCATTTCCATGTCACTACATGAATAGTCTCGGATAAAACTATTGTACCGAATACAAAATGGACCGCAACTATAGATTTACCACAAACAAAGTACCCAACTTCGTTTGCTTTTTACGGACTCTTTAGATTACTTCTCTCAAACTAAATCCGCTTGTATATAATACTTATATACTTAGTTTGAAAATACATTAGTAATCAAGGATGTTATCATGATATACACAATTTTTGCAAAATATATAAATTGAATAAAATGAATACTTTATTATTATTTATTAAAACCGTTTACATAATTACAAGCTCTTAGGGCACAAAACCCAACAATCTCCCACTTGCCCTAGAGCAGATGGGACATATCTCGTAATCCTAGACCTTCTAGGTGACCTTCAAACACTTTAGCCGTTAAGGTCTTGGTAAACGGATCAGCAAGGTTATCTTGTGATGCAATCTTCATCACGTTCGCATCTCCTCTTTATATGCTTTCCTCGCTTGTGGCTTCTTGGTTCTTTGGAATTAGCCACTGCACCACTATTATCATAATAAAGGGTGAGTGGTTTATCCATATCTGGAACAACTTCCAAATTAGTCAAGAATTTACGTAGCCATACCGCTTCTTTAGCTGCTTCACAAGCTGCTACATATTCAGCTTTCATAGTGGAGTCAGCAATGCAAGATTGCTTAACACTCCTCCATACAATGGCTCCACTACCGAGAGTAAATACCGATCCGGACGTGGATTTTCTAGAATCCTTATCCGATTGAAAATCAGAATCTGTATATCCTAATGGGATCAAATCCTCTCCAGAATACACTAGCATATAGTTTCTCGTTCTCCGAAGATACTTAAGAATATGCTTTATAGTCATCCAGTGATCAAATCCTGGATTAGATTGATAACGTCTAACTATTCCCACCGAATAACATATATCCGGTCTCGTGCATAACATAGCATACATGAGACTACCTACTACAGAGGCATAGGGAATCCGTCTCATACTCTCAATTTCTTGAGGTGTCTTAGGACACTGTTCCTTAGACAAATGAACTCCATGACGAAAAGGTAAAAGCCCTTTCTTAGAGTTCTGCATCGAAAATCGCATAAGAATCTTATCGATATACGATGCCTGAGACAACGCTAACAGTTTGTTCTTGCGATCTCGTATTATTTGGATCCCAAGGACATAACTGGCCTCTCCCAAATCTTTCATTTGGAATTGGCTAGCGAGCCAGCTCTTTACATCTGACAATACTCCTATATCATTCCCAATGAGTAAAATATCATCAACGTAAAGTACAAGGAAAACCACTTTCTTATCGATAATCCTTTTGTATACACAAGGTTCATCAATATTTTGCTCAAAACCATAAGATTTGATCGAAGTATCAAACCTTATATTCCAAGATCGAGATGCTTGCTTAAGTCCATAAATGGACCTTTGCAACTTGCAAACCTTTTGCTCTTGACCTTGGGATACGAATCCCTCTGGTTGCACCATATAGATACTTTCATCAAGACTACCATTTAAAAATGCAGTCTTGACGTCCATTTGCCAAATCTCATAGTTGAGACATGCGGCAATAGATAGAAGAATCTGAATGGACTTAAGCATAGCTATTGGCGAGAAAGTTTCCTCATAGTCAACTCCCTCTTTCTGGGTATAACCCTTTGCCACTAGTCTAGCTTTAAAGGTCTCTACCTTTCCATTCACTCCTCTCTTCCTCTTGTAGATCCACTTACAACCTATAGGTTTTATCTCATTTGGTTTATCCACAAGTTCCCAGACTGAGTTAGAGTACATGGACTCCATCTCGAGATTCATGGCTTTAAGCCATTCCTCCTTATCAGAATCCTCCATTGCATCTTGATATGTCAATGGATCATCTACACTCTCATCGGAGATAGCGATTTGTGCCTCTCCAATCTCTCTGTAGCGGACTGGTGGTCTAATAACCCTCCCACTACGACGAGATGGTAGATGATTCTGATGAGAATCTGTCTGACGTTCAGAAGTGGTCTGAATTATGTCTTTGTCAACAACTGTTGTTGACGGGGTACTGTTTGACCTAGGAAGTAACTCCTCAAGTACAACTTTACTTTGAGGTTTGTAATCTCTCATATAGTTCTCTTCAAGAAAAGTAGCGTTTGTCGATACAAACACTTTGTTTTCTTTAGGACTATAAAAGAGACCGCCCCTAGTTTCTTTGGGATAACCTACAAATAGGCAAACTTTTGAACGTGGTTCCAGCTTCCCAGTCTTGTTCTTCAGCACATGTGCTGGACACCCCCATATGCGAAAATGTCGTAAACTAGTTTTACGGTCTTTCCACAACTCTAGAGGTGTCTTTGGAACTGACTTAGATGGTACGACATTCAAAATATACATTGCAGTTTGCAATGCATATCCCCAAAATGAACTAGGTAATGATGAGAAACTAAACATAGATCTCACCATGTCCAAAAGGGTCCGATTTCTCCTTTCTGCAACACCATTCTGCTGGGGTGTTCCAGGAGCAGTCAATTGGGATAGAATCCCATGCTCAAGCAAGTAATCCTCAAACTCTGTATCGAGATACTCGCCTCCACGATCTGATCGTAGAGATTTCAATGTTTTACCTAATTGATTTTCAACTTCAGCTCGAAATTCTTTGAACTTTTCAAAAGTTTCTGACTTTCGTTGCATTAGGTAAACATACCCATATCTAGAATAATCATCAATAAAGGTGACGAAATATTCATAACCGCCTCTAGCTTTAACATTCATAGGACCACAGACGTCCGAATGTATAAGCTCTAGCGGTTCCTTAGCTCTAAGTCCTTTTCCAGTAAAAGGTCTTTTGGTCATTTTACCTTCTAGACAAGATTCACAAACAGGTAAAGTACCGATCTTTAACTCATTTAAATGTCCGCTCTTTACAAGTCTGTTTAATCTGTCAAGGTTAATATGACCAAGTCTTAGATGCCAAAGATATGTGTCATCGTTTTGAGAAATCTTTTGTCGTTTTGTTTTTGGTTTTTCAACCTTAAACATTTCAATATTAAGCAGTGGTTTATGCATTAACGGTCTTAACACATATAAATCATTTTCTTGCATCCCTGAACAAATATCCAATCCATTTCTAGAAATAATAACAGATTTATTATAAAAAGAAACAGAATAATTAAATTCCAAAAGTTTAGATACAGAAATCAAATTTCTCTTAAAACTTGGAATAAAATAAACATTGTTCAATGCAATAAAACAATTATTATTAAAACTAAGTCTAACTTCTCCCACTGCCTTTGCTGAAACGACTTCCCCAGTCCCGACTCGCATGTTGAACTCACCCTCATCAAGCTGCCTATATGAATCAATCAATTGCAAAGAAGAACAAACATGATTAGTGACTCCTGAATCAATTATCCAAGGGGATGAATCATCCTCCACTAAACAAGATTCAATGACTAGTAAATCACATTTACTTTTCATCTTCTTCTCTTCGAGCTCCTTGAGGTACTTAGGACAGTTCCTCTTCCAATGCCCATCAACACCACAATGGAAACATTTTCCTTTGGGCTTGGTGGCCTTGGAGCCCTTTTCATCAGCTTTGACCCATTTCTCATAGGCCTCGCGCACAGCGCGTGCAGCATTTTCTACTGGTTGGGGAGGACAAGACTGAGTCGTGACAAATTTAAGGTCTTCACAGACCAGGACAGCGTTCATGTTACTTTTCCATTTGACATAATTTTCCCCATTAAGCTTATCATTAGCTAAAATAGAAATCAACGGAGATACCATTGCTGAAAATAAATAAAATACATGACATTTAATATCATTTTGCAAAAATCAATATCATGTGACTTTGGCATAAAATTAAACGTGATGCATGATACACGAATAATGAATTAGAAAATACCCTAAAAATAATTACTATGCTACGATAATCTAACATTCCACAAATAAGTGCCGCCGTAGGGTAGGTCAAATATTTGTATGTTAGACTGAGACATTCTCAATTAAATAATATAACAAAATAACTCTTATTCCTATATTGTTTAACTACCGTTTTTCGGTCAGGAAAATAATTAACAATTAATTATTTCCTTTATGAGTGTAACCCATCATTTCGGATTCCATTGACTTAACTCGAGAATTGCCGCCGTAGGGTAGGTCAATCCCAAGATACATCTAGGAATCCTATCCATTAGGAAGTCAACCTTGATCAACTTAAATGGACACCACCCGTAGGGGGACGATAACAAAGCCGTCTCGAGGCGCCTTTAAGTTTCACGGTGTTGAACTAATGATAGAGACCGCAGGATATATTGTCATATATCCCTCTCCCACTCACTATTTTAGGATTAGGGTTTTCTATTAAAAATTCCTAGTAATCATCTTAGATTATTAACGGCTAAAAAAAAATAATCTAAATTACCAAGAATTTATTAGTTACTAAAGTTCATAACTTATTAACACTTAATGAATTGCCGAATTTTTAACACTTAAAAATCTAATTCAATTTATAAATCTAATCTAAATAATCAAAATTATAAAGACTAGATTTTAGTATGAAGTTACCAGATTTTAACTAATTAAAATCTAATCCACATTATGAATGCCAATTATTGAAAACATATTTCTAATTTGAAACCTATGATTTTCCACTAAAATCAATTCAAATTATTTAAGAGGCATTCTATGTATTATTCTACTATTTATACTAATAAACAATTTAATAGTAAAATAAAATAATACATATGATGCATGTCATGTTATAATGCAGTGAGTAGGCACTTTCTATTCTATATGACATATTTTATGTATGGTTATGTTATCAACAAATTATTCAATCATCGCATGATAAATAATTTAAATAAACAACATGTGTATGACCGGGTTCTTTGGTTTTAACAACCTAAATCTAATTTCAAGATTACATAAATTAACCAAGGTATTCCTTGGCCTTCACTTGTAGTCTTCATAGTCTTCAAGATCTTCTTGGGCTCTCTTGGGTTTAAAATTAAATCCAATTTAATAATCAAGAACATCCATCAAATTGATTGGGTTAGAAGCCCATTTCTTGATTTTTAAACCCAATAAATATATTTATTCATGTGATTGTCAAATATTTAGATACTTAAGCATGCAACACATTAAATATGCACTGTGTACAACAAAAACACTTTTAATTGTAGAGTGCCATCACATATGAGCTGTGCAATCAATGTTGCATGCATGGTTTTGTGCACAATGCACAAACAAACAAGAGCATAATTTACAGTGCATGCATAAGCATGCACAGTTTTGTGCACAATGCACAAACAATCAAGTGCATCATGCACTGTGTATGCATAAGCATAACCGTGCACACTGCACTAACAAACATGTGCATCATCAATCATATGCACATAATGCCCATGTGTTGCAAGCACAAGTGTGCAATGCATTAACTTTCACGCATAAACATGCAGTACAATTGCATTCTTCTTTGACTTTTATGCATGACACATAAACAAATACAACAATTGTAATTTTTTATGTTTTGTCTTTTGTGCACGACGTACAAAACAATTTCAATTTTGTCAGTGCAACAATTTTACTTTTCAATACATTACACTAATAACTCGTGCTGAGTAATCAATGTTTGTCCACAGTTTTCAGTACATCACATGTACTGCTAAAACTATTGTCACACTGTTTGTGCATCACATACTCATGACATACTCTTAGCAGCGCACATTCGGCCTTTTACAAACTAGTCATACTGGTCTGTATAAACGCAACCACCAGCCCATATCTAGTCGCACAATCGAATTGGACAGTAAACTGGTTCACAACCAGTGCACCCAATCATGCACCTGGTCTGTCGTGCACCACATGCACTACAGGTACATGTTCGTTGCATTCGTTCGCCGTCTCTTGCGTATCTAATATGCACACTGGTTCAAAACCAGCGCACCGATCTGAATAATTAACTAGATAAAAAACATACGTTTCAATCACAATATTTCCGCCCAAATCAGCAGCCAATTCACGGAAAATATAAAAACCCTAAAACTATGAATTACAACAATAATTGCCACAAACGGCTTACAATTTTAATCAAATTAAAATAACCAAAGAATCATATAATTAACGATCATACCATGCAATCCCCATTCATCAAACATGAATACAAAATATATCATATCATAATCAAATAAAAATTAACAGTGCCTACTCAATGACATACAAATCAATACAAAACATATTATTTTAAAATCACTGTTTTATTGGAACCTAGGCTCTGATACCAATTGAAGGAAAAAACAACAATTGTTTTTATAAAATAAAGATTTGCGGAACATTGAGTTTTAAAAATTTTTAGAAAACTCAAGAACCCTAGATCCATAAAACAATGAAATAAAATAATAAAACTAAATTAAAGATCGAATCTTATACCTTTTGTATTGATCTCTGTGGATTGCTCACCACCTTGCCTTCCTTGATATGTCTCTACACCAAGAAACAAGTGAGTGGGCACAATTATATAGAATTGTGCTCACTTTCTATTGATTTCTTTTCTCAAAAGAACAAACAATATATGTAAGAGGTGAGAATAGGTTTTTGTTTTAAAGAACGTAAAACAAAACCTAAATATAACTTCTGTTAAGAAAAGAAGACTATTTCTTTTCTATTTATAGGCAACCAATTAGGGTTTTAATTAATCAAAATTAATATTAAACCCCAAGTTTATTAAAATTAAACTTTTGCCCATATAACATAATTAATTCACAATTAATTCATGTTATATTTTGTAATCATACTTGTGACCTATAATTAATTCATAATTAATTTATACTCGGTCACAACTAATAATTGAATTCAAGACCTCTTATAAAATTAATTAAATAATTATTAATTCATAATTAATAATTAACTAATTAATAATTTGAATAATCAATATTATTCAAATATCAAGTGAACACATATTTTGCTACTTATGTAACAACTATAATTGGACGATCCAATTACAATATTCTATATACACGTTTCTTATAGTGAAATGAGCTATCAAGGGGACCCGATGGACCTACAGTTTTGAGCTCCAATAATATCGGAATTATTAATTAAACTCTTTAATTAAATAATTCACTATTATTAATCTTAGAGTTACTCCACTAAAAACCTAAGACTGCACTCTCAAAACTATAGATGTTTTTATACAATCTGAAATTTTCAGTGTCCATTGATATAATCACTACATATGATTTGACCCTCCACAAATAGTTCATAATTAGAGCTAGGTCATAATGTCCGTTATACCCCTCTAATTATATCTTGATCCTTAAGTACCATTGATTCTCTAATGAACAATATATTCATAACAACTTATGAATTTATCTTTCCGTTTACATATGAACAGAAAGTTGAGCGCTCTTATTGTTCAAGACCTGAATCAACCCTTAAGAGAACTATTTCTCTACTTCTCGCAAGAAGGAGTGGATTCCACTATTGTATAGAATGTTCCCAGCTACCTACTAAATCATATCCCCAAAGTACGAAGTTATTGATCGAGCATCTATATCGATCTCACCCATGTAAATCAAAGGACATAACTCAACAAGCAGGAGTCCATAATACACTCAGGATTAAGATCAATTCATATATGATCATCTAGTCAATAAATATAAATCTCTAAGTTTAACGGATATTAATTAGAGACTTATGTTTATCGTGGTCCAGTCCTATATAATCTTTATTATATAAGGTGCCTCCATTTCCATGTCACTACATGAATAGTCTCGGATAAAACTATTGTACCGAATACAAAATGGACCGCAACTATAGATTTACCACAAACAAAGTACCCAGCTTCGTTTGCTTTCTACGGACTCTTTAGATTACTTCTCTCAAACTAAATCCGCTTGTATATAATACTTATATACTTAGTTTGAAAATACATTAGTAATCAAGGATGTTATCATGATATACACAATTTTTGCAAAATATATAAATTGAATAAAATGAATACTTTATTATTATTTATTAAAACCGTTTACATAATTACAAGCTCTTAGGGCACAAAACCCAACAGGTAATTGGTCATAACTTAACTTTAAAGCAGGTAAAATGTCATCTTCCTTTTGCTCCAAGCTCCAAAGCTCATTATCTCTCACATATTTCCAATAATTTTCATCATATGATGAATAAAGTAAGCTTCCTAAGGTTTTCACAGCTAGTGGAATTCCTCCACATTTTTTCACAATTTCTCCCCCAATTTTTATGAGGTTCGGAAACTTTTCTTCTTCTTCTTTGAATGCACACTTTATAAATAAAGACAAACATTCATCATAGGTAAGACCTTCTAAGTGATATCCACTACTAGAACCAGCACCTTTCATTGTGGCCATAATTGAGGCAACTCGACCACTACGAGTTGTTACTAGGATCTTACTTCCATTTGCTCCAGCCAACAATAGATTTTTAAATTCAATCCATTTTTTGGCATCTTCATTCCAAACATCATCCATAACAAGCAGATATTTTTTACCATCTACAACATCTCGTAAGAGTTTTTGCAGTTGGTCTAAACTCTTGTCATTATGCTTTTGACCCGTCGCAGATTCAATGACATCTATCATTATTTTTTTCTCAACAAAATCATTGGATACACATACCCACAATTTCAAATCAAAACATTCACCTATCCTCTCATCATTATACACCAACTTTGCAAGTGCAGTTTTTCCGAGTCCTGCAATTCCCACGATTGGAATAACAGGGACATTTTTATCATCAGATGATGAATGCATGAGCAAGTTCATGACCTCCTCCTTATCGTTATCCCTCCCAATTATTTCTGAAGTAATCACGAAGGAATGTGTTTCCCTCACCCTAGGAACAGCAATTCTATTTGCCACTCTATCCGTGAAGCCAAATTTAGAATGGTTAGAAGCAATTTCATCTAACCTCTCTCTAATCTCTTTAATCTTATGGCCTATATTAAAACGGAAAGAAAGAGTTTTAGGCCATGAAAGATAGTTGCATACCTTTTGTAGAATGCTACCATGCTTCACTATTACTTGCCTTCTCAGAGCTTTAGCCTCAATTTCATCCAACGCGTCTTCTGCATCAAAACAGACGTCCTTAAGCTCTTCCAGCCAAACAGTCACTTGACGGTTGTGGAGCTGTTGTTCCTCAGCATCCAAGAGAACAGCTTTGACCGTAGTTAAAGTTCTTTGGAGCTTTTTCAGGTCATCTTTGACACCCCAAATCAAGCAAAGCTCTTTGTAAGTAAGGGATCCTAGCTTACTCAAAAGAGTTCCAACAATAGGAGAGACAAGTGCTTCAGCAACCCTATATAGTTCTGGTTCAAGGAAAGAGAGTTTCAAGTTTGTTGTGTGCTTTCTGAGAGAGAGTATGGCATTTTATTATGCACTTTAGCAATGCTAGCGTTTATTTTGTAATAAAAAACTGTCGTAAAAAGCTCACGGCAATTTCCATCTTCACTTACTTTTTTTTGGGAGATGACATCATGTCTACTTTTTAAAGCGTGCTAATTTACCTTTGCAAGCGTGTTAATAAAAGTTTGTTCATATTGACCAACTGTTGGACAGAACATCTACCGAAGATTCCTATCAATTACTAGGACCAGTGACAGGAACACCCTCAAGTTTAGCTATGATGGGAGTTTGTGGAGTTTTTTAATATAATTATCCAAATACCTCTACCATCACTCGACTTCCTTCAACTCAAATTATTGACCACCATTTCAATGTTAACTCAAACTATTGAGCACCGTTGATATAAATGATGATCTGATGGAAGAGAGCGGGGCGGAGGATCTCTTCTGCTGATTTGGGCCAGGGTGATTTCCACAAAAGCGATGGGGTTTTCAATTTTTGTTCTTTTATGTTAAAAAAAAAAAAAAAAGGCTTTTAATTTATCGAAAAAAGTTTGTTTTATTATTAATTGATTAATTACTTTCTTTTTTCACTCCAAAAAAGCTTTTTGCCCCTAAGTTGTTAAAAGTTGACAGATCCCACTAATAGCAGTTGATGTTCGTGTAATTTCGAAATAAAATTTCATCCAGTTGCAATTACACCTAAACTCAAGGGTAGTAGCTGTACAATTTACACCCTCCTATTTTTCCCAACGATTTATTGGATGACCATTTATAAGGCAATTCCTCTATTAAGGGAATTCAGACCTTTTCTATGATTCCATGAAAATCCAATTAGTTGAGGCATCAAAAAGCATAATACATTGCATTTCAAAAAAAGAAAAAAAGAAAAATACATTGGTATTTTTTTTTTAACACCAGCTATAATAAAACCACTCAAATATGGTAACATACCAAACTGACTGAAGTTTCTCTGTCACAACAATGATAAATCTACTATTGTACTAAACTGAATGAAAACTCTCTATCTCAATGATGACGATCATAAATAATTCGTAATGTATGAGATTGAGTGAAACAAGTATATATGTATATCTTGTTTAATATACTTATTTATTTGAGTTGTTTCCAGAGTGACCAACAAATACTATTTCATGACTATTTTTTTTTAGTAAAAAATTTATTTTAGTCCCTAATTTTTTTGTAAATTATCACTTTTTGAAACTTGTTTGCATTAAGACTCTTATGGTTCCTAAAATTTTTATAAAAAAAACCCATAAATTTGGTTCCTCTAACCAATATTCTAAGAACAAACTTCATTTTGATTCTTGAGGTATCGGAAGCTATCAGGTTTTTAAAACTCTTTCGGAGAATAATTTATTTTATAAGTTTTGAAAATTCTTCAAAAAATTTTAAACTGTCAATCAATTGACAATCAAACTAAACATATAAAATAAAAAAGACTCAATTGACTCTCATCACCTACAAATAATTGTTTTGCCTCTAATAAAACCAAAATATTATATGTCATTCGACCAATAAAAAGTTAACACATGTACAATAATATGATTATCACTTTTTTTAAAAAAAATATATGATTATTTTTTTTTTTTAATTTAATTAAAAAAAATAAAAAAAAAAAAAATCCAATTAATAATCAAACTTAAAACAATCATTAAAAAATATATATTTAAAAATATATATTTCAAAAAATATAAAAATTAAAATTTGAAAAAAAAAAAAGGTTAAAAAAATAACTGTTTCTCACTCTTTTCTCTATCTCCATTCCATCTCTTTCTCCCCCTTTTTCTCCCTCTCTTTCTCCATCTCATTCTCCCTCTGATAGGGGTAGCATTCATGGTTTTGTTTGGTGTTTAGGGAATGGGTTGGTGTTTGGTGTTTGAATCTAGGTTATGGTGTTTGGGGTATGGGTTGGTGTTTGGTGTTTGAATTTGTATTGTCTTAATGATCTAGATGTTTGGTGTTTTTTTTTTTTTTTTTATAAATAATTGTTTTGACAATTTGGGTGAGACCCAATTGTCCTCTTGATGATCTTGACTCATCCAAATCTTCATCTAGGTTCGAACCTAGATATGTGTTGTTTTTGTTTTCTTTTTTTCTTTTTTTAATTGTTTGGACGATCAGGAAAAGATCATGTTGTGACGATCTGGTCTCACCTAGATTTTCAAGATTCGAGTTCAAACTCAAATCTTCATCTAGGTTCAAACTCAAATATGTTGTTGTTGTTGTTGTTGTTTTTTTTCATTTTTTTTTCCCTCTTTTAGTGAATTGTTTGGATGATTTGGTCTCACCCAAATCTTGAAGATTTGGGTACGAACCTAGATCAAACCTAGATGTGTTGTTTTATTTATTTATTTTTTAATTGTTTAATTTGATGATTTGGATGAACACAAATCTTGATGATCTAAGTCAAATCTAAATCTTCATCTATGTTTGAACCCAAATTTTTTTTTTTTTTGAAAATTTTTTTCATGATTAATTTTAATCTCCACTGTTCATCCTACGGATTAATGATAGAGATATTTCATATATTGTTAGTTTTAGTTAATTAATTAATTTTTATTTATTTCTTAAATTTTATTTTAATGAATAAAATAAAATATGTATATTTATTTTAATCTTGGTCTTACACGTGTCGTAATCCCATCTCTCTTTTGGATAACGTCAAAAATATTTTTTTTCCCAAACTTTCTATCTCTTTTGACCATCAGTTGACTGAGATTTGGAGTTTTTTCTTTTTTTTTTTTTTGAAGAGTTTTCAGAATTTTAGGGATGAAATGAACTATTTCCAAAAGAGTTTTAAAAACCTAATAATTTTTGATATCTCAAGGATTAAATGAAGTTTTTTTTTTTTTTTTTTTTTTTTTTATTAGTTGACTATAATAGAAAATGTAAAAATACTCTTTAACCCTTAATAATTTTTAACTAAGATTAAACTACCATTTTGCACCTAACATTGAAATATTTAACAATTGACCCTACCATTAGGAACCTAACACATGTCACACATATTCAAAATACAAAAAATAAAAAACTCAAATCGATAGCAATTTGACATATGTCAGTAATATTTATTCTATAAAACTCAAAAATTAAAAAAAAAAAAAAAAAAAAGAAAATATTATAATGAATTGAAACAAATGAAATTAAAATTGTTAAAAATTATTGTTTTTTTTTTTAAAAAAAAAAAAGAAAATTTGGATGATCTCCACCGGATAGAGATCCAAAAATCTCCCATGGCTAATGATGGCGTTGAACTCGATCTAGGCGACCTAATCATATTTGACGATTTGGGTTACCTAGATGTCGTGCTTAGCAATCTGGGTTTTAAAACCTAGATCGAGTTCGAAAATTTGGGGTTAGCTAATTTGGTTCCAACTAGATTGGTTGTCGTCATCATCCATTTCTAAGATAGACAATAGAGCTCAAAGGTCATTAAAAATTTTTCTTTAATATATATACTGAAATTTTTTTTCTTTGATCTCCATTATCTATCTTAGAAATGGGAGATGAAGATAAACTATCTTTTTATTCTTAGTTATTTTATTTTTAATTTAATTTTTTTTCTTATCTTCACAGTCCATCTTTGAAAAGAGGAGATCCATCTCCTTTTTTAATTTTTTATTTTTATTTTCCTAATTTTCAAATTAAAAGGATAATAAGCTATTAAAATAGCAAAAACAAACCTTTTGCTATTAATTTGACCAATGTTTAACTGACGGTAGGAACTAAAGTAATCGGTTTCTGAAATTTAGAGACCATAGGAGTCAAACAACTTAAAAAGGTGAGGATTTAGAAAAATTTAAAGACTAAAAAGGAAGTTTCCCCTTTTTTCAAAAAAAAAAAAAATTGTTTTTGCCTAATATAATTGGAGGTCTAAAATTTGTGTTACGCTATATTTTGGACTTTTATAGAGCATATTCAGTGTTGATATGAATTTTAGGAAAAAAAAAAAATGCCATATAGGATTGTGTAGGATTGCGTGAAAAAGATCTCTACAATGCATATGCCAATCAAGTCAATCAAGAGTTTTTGTATTACACTTAACAGTGAAGACGAATAAAAAATTAATCATTTTTGTATTTTTCAAGTCTCAATCAAGCCAATCAAATCTTTTTGTATTACACTTGACAGTGGAAGACGAATAAAAAATTAATCATTTTTGTATTTTTCAATTAATCATTTTGTATTACACTTGACAATGAAGACAAAAAAAAAAAAATTGTGATTGACAGTTAAAGGCCAAGAAAAACAGCCTTCTGGGTTCTTTTTGTATTTTTTAATTAATAATTTTGTACTTTGTTTTCCAAACTCAACATTAGAGAAAAGTTTTAATCTAATTGTTTATCAAGTGTCACGTAGAAAGCAATTCACTTGACATTAATAACATGATTTTTTTAAAAGACAATTCATTTTTCCATTCAAGATGCTCTAAATCTCTGATATATTGTCCACTTGGGTCTAGTTTTAGCTAATATGTTCAAACCAATAGGTTTATGCATACTCAGTTTCTCACTTCCAAGAGTCACAGACTCAAAATAGCATATATATATATATATATATATAATGGATAGTTCATTTCACATCCAACGAAGTGTGTGACAAACTTTATAACAAAACACAATCAACCTGTGGTTTAAAACACCATATCCATCACAGCACAAATATTATTATGTACCATACCTCAACATTTGTGTAAATTTATGCTATGAGACTAGCAACAATTACAAACCACAAAAGGTATTGGGTTACCATTCGGGTATATAACAAAAACTCAACTTCCAATCTCACATAAAGAAGGGCAGAAGTTTAATTAACAGTGGTCGAGTGGTGTAACCAGTAGTTTATTTCCATGTACTGAAGACAATGCATTGCAAAGTTCATTCCAGAAGATGTACTTCAGAATTCATTGAGAGACTTGGGAAAAGAATTCCTCCAGCTGATTTTCATTTATTACAACACCAAGGTTTTTATTAAGAACATCATTAATAAGCTCGGCTACAACATTTGTTGAGAGATCTTCGGCACGAATTTCAATGTACTCATTTAAGTTGTGTATGGTCTTATCTGCACCAGTGCACACAAGAAACCAACCATATAAAATCTAAATGAAACTTAATAGTCTTGGCATCTCATAATAAAAATCAAGCTTAACTAATGCAGTGTCCAACCAACATTGATAGTTGAAAATAGGAAAAATAGAATGCTTCTGTATATGAGTGGTGTGGGGTTGGTGGAGGTCAGCAGAAGATAAGAGAGAATGAGAAAGAAAAAGTATTGCTTATTGCAAATTTTTCTATATACAGTTGGATTACTACGTAGTTAATTATACTAGAACCCACAAGTTTGTTCCTCATCATCAGTAACTAAGTTACAAGGTAATTTGCCCAAATTTTATTCTTCTGCAGGTCAAACTATATCCAGTTCATGCATATCATAAATTTGACAGCCATCTCACTGAAACCTGTAATACCACAAAAATAAATAAATAAATAAATCTCTGATAACAAATTTAACTACCAAAACTCAATAGTAGTCCCTCTTTCTCTCTCTCTGGTACAAAGTCCATTGAGACACAAACACACTTACATGCAAAATATGTGAACTTTCTAGTTCTCCCATTTATGACTGACCTTGAAAGGACAATATAGGGCTAACGTTATGTTTTCTGAGATTCCAAACCTAGAACTACTATTTGAATGGGATCATTCCCCTATGACCATAACTCAAGGGAAAGGGGAAACTAAAACTGCCATGTACACAGGTGCAGAAGATGATGATCATGATCATGCTACTTCTTAAGCCTTATACGTGTCATACTTCTCTCTGCCTTGGCAGAGTTCAAATCAATCTTGTCCAACAACAATATTCTGATTAATAGTGATATTTAATAAGCAAATTAGGCTACCATAAATATCAACCAATGCCCTGTGTAACCCTAATGTAAAAGAATGCTATACACATATCTCATGGTGATGGGTATTAGATCTGTTCATATCTATTCAAATCAGACAATGATTGGAACAGATCATAGGTTTCAAAATCACAGACAAAATTTGCACAAGCTCATAGATTTACCTTCAGCAACTATGGTTTCATATGAAGGAGGCTCAGCAATCCAGTCCCCAGCAGGATCTTTCATATGTCTTCTATTAGAGGCAAAATAACAAAGGAATATTGGAGCATGCACAATTCAGAAAAACCTGATGCCAAGAAGAGCAGTTTCTTGAGGCAAATAAAATATTTTTTATGCTTATGTTTTAAAGTATACTTATATATAATGATTGAATAACCAACATATTGATTTATTTGACACAGCTGAGAGATAAAAGGCAACATAATCATAAAAGTGGAGAGTCTCTCATAACGTAATATATATATATATATATATATATATAATGCTTTTATAATCATGTACACTTGATTTTAAAACGTAAAAACCAACTAATCAAATTCATCCATTGTATTTGAATTAAAAATTAGAGAAAATTTGTTTTAGGAAAAAGAATACAATGGATGAATTTAATTAGTTGATCCTTATTTTTTAAAATCAAGTATACCCGATTATAAGAGCCCTATATATATATATATTTGTGAGAATGCTTTTCAAGTAACACACAGCACACTGCTGCCATTTTGGATCAGTATTGACAAGGTTATGTAATCATTTTTTACCATGTAGTTTCAGAACATGGACCATAGAAGAACCCAAATAGTTTTTATAAAAGGTAATGAGATTATTCTCAAGTATAAAATTTGTTGATAGAATTGACACATGGATTCTTACAAGTTTAAACGATTTGCAACATTCTGAGGAACATGCACCAGGATAGGGAAGATATTACTGTTTCTTATCTCTCATCCAATCCATAGAACAAGAAACCAAAGAGCCTATCCTGTCTTTAATGGCTGATGCAAACATTCTTAACTTGCTTTAAGATATCAATTTATTGCAATTGTGTTGTAATCTAGATTTACAGAAACACACTTAGCATAAATGCATTAAAGTCACCAACATTATGTAATCTCATAAAAACGAAGAGCAGAAAAATACCTCTGATATTCAGAAAAGAGCTGAAAAGATGGTTGGATGGTTTCCGACACATAAGAAGCTAACGGAGAGGGAAATGGAAGACTTGAATCGAGATACCACAGTAAACAAGAAGAGTCACCACTTCTTTTCTTCTAATGAGACAAAAGAAATAACCATTAGTGAGTCAAATTTGATCCCTTCAGTCATTTGGAGTTACTAATAATATATCAAATTAACAAGCATTAACACCATCAAACAATGGTAGATTAAGCTTTCATTTGAATGCAAACAACATGATAATCCCAGAGAATAACACCATCAGCTCTCTTGCTTGCCTTTTGATGCCATAATGGGATCTACAATTACTTATCAAAACAATAAAATAATATAACGACAAATATAAAAAGCAAATTCAATCTTACAGTAAATAGCATTTGTTGAACTCAACATCGGTCCTAATTAATCCCACCAGAACAGAGTAAAGAAGGAAGCTGAAATTGACAGAAGGAAATAAGAAACATACATGCCTGTTTCTTCTCATTAGAAATGAAGACCACAAAAAGATCAGATGCATCAGCATCAGCTACTCCCTTGGCACATAATTTCTTACAAAGCATGTAAACATTCTCCTCACTACGTAAATAATAATAAACAACAAAAACAAGCTCTGAATGAATAATGAGATTAACAAAGACAAAGATAATTACCCACTAAATCCACTGAGGGAGTGACCACAAAATCAAAATCAAATTAACATATAAATCATATGAAATCAATCTCTAGTACATTAAATAATCAAAACCCTGATAGACCAGCCAGAAATAGAAATAAAAAAGAAACAGACTTATTGAATATGTAATTATAAAAGAAATATCAGTAAAAAGGAGTGTGATGGAACTGAGAAGACTTCTCCAACTCCAAGCTGCTCCTCACTTCCATTCTCCTTTGTCGCTCCCTCTCTCGTCCTCTTATAGCTCTTGGGGCCAGATGAGAAAACGACTTCGTTTCAGGTGGTACAGACGTCACACTCATGGTTTTTGGGCCGAGCTGCGTTTAGAAAATCTTGTTCAATTTGATTTGATCCTAAATAATGTCCTAAACATACCCACTGTTTTCTTATAACAAACATCTATGTATACTTCTAGTGGGTCCATCATTTTGGTGAGTTTCATTGGAATTTAGTGGTATTAATTTATGATCCTGAAATAAAAATTTAACAACATCTTGACCGCAGAATTTATTATATATATATATGTATATATATGATATTATTTTTTATTAATTGGAAATGTTTGATGATTATAAAGATACATAAATAATTATTTAAATAAAATCCAAGATGCAAAATTATCAATGGAGGAAAAGAAAGTTAATGAACTAGTGCCATGAATTGTACATATGGTTAAAAAAAAAAAACAAGAGAGAGAGAGAGATATTAATATAGGTATTATGAAAAACAACTATTTATAATTCTAAATGAAGCATACCAAATATTTTAATCAAATTCAGCTGTGCTTTCCATTTGAATCTCCACGGTAGCTGTAATATTTAAAATAAAAAATTAAAACAAAGGAGGTTTAAGTTAAACATCAAATTAATTAAGAAAATAAAGATGATTGTAATTTGTAAGTCGTAACTTACAAATAAAGAAAATAAATTCTTCACAATATGAAGATGACAAAGAAAACAAAGAGCTTTAACTGATGGATTTAATTAAAGCTCCTTGAGTCCCTAGGAGATAATTTGATAAGAAAATACCAATAATAATAAAATTAATAACAAAAATTGATAATAAAATTTGGAAATGAAAAGATTAATGAAGAGTAGGAAAGTACCTGACAATTATTTCTCAATCAACTTGCCATCAAGTATGATATTGGAAACATGAGCAGTCTAAGGCTAATCAACTTGCCATCATAAGGAAGGCCTTCTATATGATATCCACCACTAGAACTAGCACCTTTCATGGTCCCCATAATTGAGGCAACTCGACCGATACGAGTTATTACTAGGATCTTACTTCCATTTGCCCCACCCAACAATAGATCTTTAAATTCAAACCATTTTTTGACATCTTCATTCCAAACATCATCCATAACAAGCAAATATTTTTTACCACCTATAACATCTCGTAAGTCTTTTTGCAATTGGTCTAAAGTAGGGGTGGGCACAAAAACATGGAACCGATTCGAACACCCTGATCCGGTCCGATCCGTGAGTGTTCGGATCGGATCACATGTTCAAAAGTAAGGTGTTCGGATCCTCACTTGTGAAAACATCATGTTTCACGGATCGGATCGGATCAGGGTTTTCAAAACCGATCCGATCCGTGAACCCGTGAACAATGATACATACGTAATTTCATATGCCTCTATATAAAGTCCACTTAAGCTAACCCTAACATCCATCTCTCACTCCCTCTCACTCTCATCTAAGTAGTTTGGTGAGTCTATTTGCAGCTTTAACTTGATATTTATATGATTGGGTGTTAGTGTTTTAGTGATTTCTATGCTTATTTGTTGTGTTCTGTTGTTGAGTTACATATTTCATTTGCTAATTTTATATATATATGTTATTATTGCTGTGAATAGATAGGAAAAAGTATAAAGAGTGGTGCTAGTGGGATTTGAACTATGATTTCCATTAATATAAAGATGGGCGTATTGAAATTCAGAAGACTTGTTGTTGAAAATAATCTTGAAAATTGACTGCCCAATTCTCCTATTTATTTTTATTATTATTTTGGGTGGGTAGTTGTCGGTGGTGTTTGATGTTGGTAGCCGGCAAAGGAGATGTTACACGTGTTTGATGTTGAGTAATTAGTATGAATGTTTATAAAATTTGGGAGATATGTATTACAATTCACTAAGGTACACCAACAAGATATCTCTATTTATCTTCTTATCATAGGTTGAAATTGAAAGTAGGTGTTCTGATCCGGTCCGATCCGGTCCGATCCGCGAACTAGGTGTTCGGATCCGATCGGTTCTTTCTCCTTGATGGATCATGTTCGGATCCAAAAATGGCGATCCGCGAAGTTACCATGTTCGGATCGGATCCGGTCGGAAGCGATCCGAACATGGTGTTGCCCACCCCTAGTCTAAAGTCGTGTCATTATGCTTTTGACTCGTTGTAGATTTTATAATATCTGTTCTTATCTTTTTCCCAACAAATTCATTGGATACACATGCCCATAATTTCACATAATTTCATAATTTCATATCTTTTATTATCCTTTTGATCCTTTATTGTAATACTCTCATTCTCTCTCCTTAACTATGTTGAGTTTTTTAAGATCTAATGACATGTGTATATTAGAATATTGGATGATCTAGATTTATTTTCTTTATTTTGTTTCCTTCACACTCCTTAAAACTAGGCACATTAATCTTTTTAAGATTTAACTATTTTTTATTGAATAATGATTTATAGTTATCATATTAATTTTGGAATGACATATTGATAATATGGTAATTACACTAATCTTGCCACATCATTTAGATAATAAATTTAGGCAAATTTTTAGATAGTATAGTATTACTCTATTTTATTATACGATGGAATGAATGTTATCTATCATCAAATCACATTAAACCAAACAATTTTCCAATAGATCCAAATGTTTTCTTCACCAAAATTTTCCCTCTTCTCCACTGAAACAATCAAGAATGAAACTTTCACACTTTCCAACCAATACCATTCCTATAATTTTCTATTGTGGGAATCACAAAAATTACCATCTTTGAAAAGTAAAATTCATTTTAGCCATTTTCACAAAATAATTACATTTTCACTTCTAAAACAAACTAATTGCACCATACACCCAAGCTTACCAAATTGCCCCTACCACAAATTTACCTATATACCTTTATCATTTTTTTTTTAAGACGATTACCAAAATATCTTCACATATGTAAAGGCACTGAAACCCGATTGAAAACTTTTTCAACCATTTTCAGCCCACTTAAACTTGAGTGTCAACCCACTTAAACTTGATTTCAATTGACCGTTGCTGACCTTCACGTTCCTTTTTTGACCGCATTGATCACTACCAATGTTGACCACCTCCTCCGTTCGAACGGTACGCAATCATTGGCTTGACTTTGTGATTTTTTTTTTAGTTTTGGTTGCATTTTTTTATTTTTGTTCTGATTTTTTGAGCTTGGATCCTCTCATCCATCCTCAAGTATAAATTTTATATTATTATTTAATTTATTTCATTCTCACGTGAATATCTATTTTATTAAATAGAAAAGTTGTGGACATATTGTATAGTAGTATGAAGTTGGGCGAAAAGACTAAGTCTCTAAACATAATAGATAAAACCTAATTTTTTAAATGCGTGTTATACTTCCCGGATAGTTATGAAACAAGAGAGATTTTGTAAATCTATTGTACAAAGTGTAATAATTTGTTTGAAATTGCTTTGTCAATTTTTTTTTTTTTAATTTGTAGGAGTAGCAAACATACACCGTTAAGATCCTGTTAAGTCTCAACAAATAGGTGGTTGGTGTCATAGAGTTGTTGACATCACAAGATGAGTTATTAAGAAGTCATGATAAGAGACTAAGTTGGATAGGGTTCAGGCAAGGTTAGAGAGGGGACAAGTAAGGCTGAAAGCTCATTTAAGAATCGAGCAATTTTTTGATGGTGGGAATGACTTAGAGAACCATGATGATGATGATGATGAGAGAACCGATACGGATGAGGATGTCCATCACCCACCACCATGTCATCAAGGTGATGATGATCATCATAATCAACCTCAATATGATGATGATCAGGTTGGTGATAATAAAGTTGTTCTGAACCTACCATTGTAGCCTGGAGATGATAGCCTCATTTATACCATTACTAACGAACGGACATATGTTGTCACTTCCATATTAAATTTTGTATTTATTTGGCATTTTAGTCTCACATATCATATTAAATACTAATTTCAAACATTTGGTTTTCTCAAAAGTGCAGAGGAATGACATCATGCAACAGGCTAAACGAATTTGGAAACCATCGGCGGTTCGTTGAACACCATTAACGGATCCTCGATCCAGAAAGAAGAAAAAGAATGTGGCAAAGGTTCCTAAGCAACAATAGAAGAAAGAGTCGGAGAATATAGTAGTAATTCATCATTCTTCAAAGAAAATAGCAAAGATATAGTGGTGAAGACCATACAAGTGGAGGAGCAACCGGTAGTGGACCCAGTTCTGTAGGTCTACAATAAGTGTAAAGATTTATTGGCAAACCTTAGGTAAAGATAAATATGAAGAGAAAAAAACAACAATTGTTTTTATAAAAATAAGAATTTGCAGAACACCAAGTTTTAAAATTTTTTAGAAAACTTAAGAATCCTAGATCCATAAAACAATGGAATAAAATAATAAAATTAAATAAATATCGAATCTGATACTTTTTGTATTGATCTCTGTGGATTCCTCACCATCTTACATTCCTTGATATGTCTCTATACCAAAAAACAAGTAAGTGGGTACAATTATATAGAATTGTGATAACTTTTTATTGATTTCTTTTATAAAAAGAACAAAAAATATACGTAAGAGGTGAGTATTTATATTGGTTTCTATGTATTAAGCGCTAAAAAGAAAAAATTTATTTCTGTTTCAAAAAACGTACAACAAAACCAAAATATAACTTCTATTAGAAAAAAAAGACTATTTTTTTCTATTTATAGGTAACCAATTAGGGTTTTAATTAATCAAAATTCATGTTAAACCTCAAGTTTATTAAAATTAAACTTTTACCCATATAACATAATTAATTCAAAATTAATTTATGTTACATTTGAAATTGAACTTATGATCTATAATTAATTCATAATTAATTTATACCTGATTACTGCTGAGAATCGAATTCAAAACCTCTTATAAAATTAATTAAATAATCATTAATTCATAATTAATAATTAACTAATTAATAATTTGAATAATCAATATTATTGAAATACCAAGTGAACACATATTTTTCTACTTATATAACAACTATAATTAGATAATCCAATTACAATATTCTATATACACGTTTCTTATAGTGAAATGAGCTATCAAGAGGATCCGATGGACCTACAGTTTTAAGCTTCAATAATATCAGAATTATTAATTAAACTCTTTAATTAAATAATTCACTATTATTAATCTTAGAGTCACTCCACTAAAAACCTAAGATTGCACTCTTAAAACTGTAGATGTTTTTATACAATCTGAAATTTTCAGCATCTATTGATATAATTACTACATATGATTTGACCCTCTACAAATAGTTCATTATTAGAGCTAGATCAAAATGTCTGTTATACCTCTTTAATTATATCTTGATCCTTAAGTACCATTGATTATCTAATAAACAATATATTCATAACAACTTATAAATTTATCTTTCTGTTTATATAAACAGAAAGTTGAGCATTCTTATTGTTCAAGATCTGAATCAACCCTTAAGAAAACTATTTCTCTACTTCTCGTATGAAGGAGTGGATTCCACTATTGTATAGAATGTTCCCAGCTACTTACTAAATCATATCCCCAAAGTATGAAGTTATTGATCGAGCATCTACATCGATCTCACCTATATAAATCAAAGGATATAACTCAACAAGTAGGAATCCATAATACACTCAGGATTAAGATAAATTCATATATGATCATCTAGTCAATAAATATAAACCTCTAAGTTTAACGGATATTACTTAGAGACTCATATTTATCGTGGTCTAATCCTATATAATCTTTATTATATAAGATGTCTCAATTAATTTCCATGTCACTACATGAATAGTCTTGGATAAAACTATCGTACCGTATACGAAATGGATCACAACTGTATATTTACCACAAACAAAGTATTCAACTTCGTTTGCTTTCTACGGACTCTTTAAATTACTTCTCTCAAACTAAATCTGCTTATATATAACACTTATATACTTAGTTTGAAAATACATCAGTAATCAAAGATGTTTCTCATGATATATATAATTTTTGTAAAATATATAAATTGAATAAAACGAATACTTTATTATTATTTATTAAAATCATTTACAAAATTACAAGCTTTTAGGGCCCAAAACCCAACAAAATAAATATTACCCTTTTTATTGTAGTGACTGTTAATCACAACAATGACCATTTGTCCATGAAAGGTTTTTGGTTATACCCTTGGAGGGGTGTGGTGAAGGTTGGTGCTCATTGAACCATAGGATTAAGACAATGCAAAGTAGAGTGCAGAGCAAATGAATGGGTAAGGTGACGTTTCCAAGGTTTGAATTAAAGACCTATAAGTATTTTGGTTATAAACCCGGTACCACCTAATTACTAATATAATTTCTTACCATTTTTATTCTTTTTGTTTTTATTGTTGGCATTCTATTGGTTATGTGGAACTAGTTACACTAGAATGGATTTGTACCATGGAGGATGACAGCAAGTGGTAGAAGGAAAACAAATGAGAGAGATTTAGTGGTACTGGTGAGAGAGTTAGCGAGGTGTTATAATTTTTATATAAAAAATATGATAATGAGTGTTGAGTGACAAAAATTATACCATAAAGTTAGTGGTGATAGAGTTAGTGGGGTGGTTTTATAGTTTTTATAAAAAACAATATTAACAAAAAAATGGTGAGTGAGAGAGTTAGTCAGTTAGTGAGGTTTGAGGGGTTTATTAGATAATGGTGAACTGGTCAGCTATATTATTATTTACATGTTGTATACGACATTGGTTATATTTGAGATTGAAAGAATGACCGAAGATCCTAAGTAGCTAAGATATAATATACTTTTGAAGTGTGGTTGTTTTTGTGTATTATTAAGGTGGAATTGTTGAAAAAATAGTAATTATACTATCGAAATTTTAAGACATCCAGTATATTGTAATTATGTTATTATACTAAAGTAACTTTTGAGATTACATGAGACATGTTTTATAATGTTTTATAGTCATATGATTGTATTTTGATCCTATATATATTTTTCAATAGATTTGATCAAGTTTAACCATCGGTTAACAGTCAACTCGTTGATCGGGACGGTCAAAGCGAGTATCGCAACTCCCTGGATTACTGATCAAGTAATGAGTTCTGAAACTTTGATAATTACAAAGTAATCAACAAGCTAAAGCTAGGTATATATTCATTAATAATCTTTGCTTTCGGCAAATCAAAGATGGAGTGGTGCATCGTTAACGTTATTCCATATTCTTGACTTGGTTGGCCAATGCCACACTCGATCCTATATATGAGCTGACGAAATGTATGTGGATTAAGAAATTACCAATGTAGAATTTCACCAGTTGGAGAGACAATTGCTTCAACCATATTTTTCTTGAAGTGGAGGAGAAAGTTAGCTAGAGTTGCGAGGTTGGTTGTGTTTGTGTTATGAAATGGCATTGATGAGATTTTAGGCTTGCGTTTTTACATGAATTATGCTACTTAATTATGAAGTCAAGTATATTCACTTTCATGATTGAACATATATACATTTTTAGTAATGTTAGGCTTCTCAAATTTTATATTCAAATAATATGCTATGTGAATTGTCAACATCACATTAATTATTAAATAATCTCACATATTTCATCGTTTAGGTACTGATTTGGACAAAAAATATGGAAACCTAATATTACTTATTCTTTTAGATACCATTTATAATGTGGCTAGTGATTGATGAAATTTTATTACACCTAACATTTTAAATATATTGAAATGTTTCTTTGACCAAATATAAATAAGGTACCTATGAAAAATTTATTGGGAGAACAACTTCTGTATGTTAAAAGTTGGAAAGAACATGCCAGAAGACTAAATTTCGGTGCTTTTTGGAAAAAAGAAGAAGCATTTGTTGGTTGAATTAAAGATTTACCACTTCCTAGACCCTTTGATAAATTAACAAAAAAATGATATTTCACATTCTAAATCATATTCATGATTTTTTTTTCCTAAAGTTGACATCAAATAGACCAAATGGTCACTAGATCTATCAAAATCAAATATTAGTTGTACAACCTAGATATTTATTCTTATAAATGAGAGACAACTATAAGATAATCATTTTAATAACAAGCAAAAAAATACAAAGAAAATTAATTTATCAAGTATTAAGAAACAAACACACACATATAAAATTATTTTCTATAATATAATAATCTTGCATGCCTGCGTAGAGATTATTAATTTATTAATTTATTGAGTATTAAAATATTGAGGTTTTATACATACTAAATAAATTAATAATCTCTATAATATAATGATTTTTCTGGTCCTCACTTGGTGAATGGGATAAATTAATAATTTCAGTAAATTGAAAAAGATAATACTTTTCAAAATACTCCTATATAATAACTATGTGGTCCAATTAATATATAATTATTTCAATAATAAGGAGAAAAATATCTAGAAAATTAATTTATCAAGTATTAATAAACAACACACATATAAAATTAATTTTTATAATATAATAATCTTGTAATATGTTTGTGTAGAGATTATTAATTTATTAATTTATCGAGTATTAAAATATGGAGGCTATATATATAAAGTTAATATTAAATAAATTAATAATCTCTGTAATATAATGATTTTTGCAATTCCACCTTAGATGAATGGGATAAGCTAATAATTTTGATAAATTGATACGATAATACTTTTCAAAATATTCCTATATAACTATGTGGTCCAATTTATATAATGAATTAATAATTTGCTGAAATTACAAAAACAATTTACTATCATATTTTCTTGAAATAGGACTATTCTTGCTTGATTTTTCTTAATATTTAAATCTAGTTTAATCTCATCTCTAATTTTTCTTAATGCACCTACATGTTTGGAGTTGAATTCTCTAGCTGAAACAAACAATTATGAGGTGTTGTTGATGCTTTGATTGCTTCCTTGCTTGCAAGAAGCACCAAAGTTGTTTTATATCTCGTCACATCAACACGATTCTCAACGATGTTATCAACAATTTCTTCTAAACTTTAAACCTCTAAAGTTGCAGCATCTCCACCAAGATAATCCAGATTGTAATTTACATCCATTTCATCACAATAACCAAATCATCAGGTTATTGTTCCAAATGAATGTCGCCTTCTCCGTCGAAGGAAAAATAAATTGCAATGACTTTATTTCATGACAAAATGCTCTTTTATGTACTTCGGGTTCTTGTCCGTATTTATGTTAAAAGTTTCAGATTTCTGAAGAGATTATTAGAGTTTAAGAATCAAATAGAGTACATGTAAACAGATGCAAATTCTTAGCTTTTTGAAAGAATTAGGATTGTATTGCACTCATGCATTTTTTCATAGCATACCTATATTTTTAATATACTTTAGAGTGATTTTATTGTTGTGCTTTATATGGTTAGATAGCCATGGAAATTAAATTTCAGTAGATTTTTATTGTTCATGATTAAGAGATCTGTAGAAAAAGCTATGGGGATTATAGTATTGCCTGTGAGCTATCAATGACCTATCGCAACTATGAGCAAGATTTTGCTTGCCTCTACCAAGTTTCATGACCTAGACGCGATCTAGTGCAGCCACGAGCATACAATTGCAATCGGATGATCAGGATGTGTCACGATCTTGCATGATCGTGATAGAGGGGTGTTTTTTAGAACTTATGCATGCATAGATATTTTTATAATTTTACATTAGGTTTTTTTTTTTGGTAATTTTCCATGATGTGCCTTAAAAAATTTAAAATTTTTGTTTTAATTCCCATTTTATGTGGAATTTTGTTGACTTATTTTTAGGGTTTCCTTACTTTATAAACATGATTTTTTATTTTTTTAAATGATGAAAGCGTATATTATAAAGTTTATTTTTTATGCTCTCTTTTTAGGCATATTAAGTCTAGAATTATTAAGGCTATGTTATTATAGTCTTCGTAAGGTGATTTTATCATTCATTATACGTGTCTGTTCATGCATTCATAAGCATATAGATCATTCTTCCAGTTCATTAAGTTTTCATTTTTTGGAGGGAGTTCGAGAAGACACCTTGAAAATTGTTGATTCTTGTGGAGGTAAGTATATGATGTGGATAGTTAGGGATCACCAGTATAAGGGTTAAAACCAAGTAGAATAGATTATAGGTCAAGAGAAGTATGATCAGGAGGTTAACTTGAGGTTGTAATTATTCTATCAATTAGTGGATATCGCGACCAAGTGGCCAAAAAGATTTGGTCATGTGGTTTTTATCATTTTGAATTTTCCATGTAAAGATCTTATCAAAATTTTTTATTTTGCGGAAAAGTTGATTGAAACCTATTCACCCAAACTCTAGGTTCCTTTTATTAAAAATTAACGAATTTTCAATTACCATTTCCAAATATGATATCTTTCATACGACCATACGTTAAATGCATAAAGAGTTTTGGAGGCAGAAGATTATATAGTGGGAGGCCCCAAAGTCACTGACCCGTTTGACATTGGTTGGAAGAGTTCTTACTAGTTATGAGGTTGGCTCGAGACAAATGGAGTGCATAGTTGGGCTAGGGAAAAACCCTTGGTTGTATGGCATACTAGAGTAGGGTCTCTATGGTTGTTGTTGGTACTATTGATTTGGACTAAAGGAATTTGGTTGTGTTGGAAATTTCGATTGCCTTTATTACCTTGAATGTTTTTATACTTGGTGCTATTGTAATTTGGTTCCCTAATGGAAAACTAATTTTGATTATCTTGGCATCCCTTGTTTTTTCTGTTTGCTAGTCCTTTGATCAAACAGAGCAAAAGGTAGATAAATTTTCATTTAGGTCATCAAATTTCAAGTATGTCTCATGATCCAGGAGTTTGTCATGAAGTTCTTCAAACGTCACGAGTGTATCACAAGCTCAAATATCTGCAGTCAAACTCCTTGAAATCATTTACCACACCATTAAGAATATAAGCAACATTTCTTAATCTCGCAAGGGATGACCAATCATTGTCAGGGCATCAATGGTGACTTTTCATGGTTTGTATATATTCAACCATCGGGATTCCTGCTTTGAAGTTTCCATTAAAGTCGCCATTAAGCTCCACATCCACGTAGTGAACCTTTTGGTAAAAGCGGTTTAGAGTTTCTCCTAAACTTTAGTTGTAGTCTTACATAGTATGATCAATGGTGCAACTGCATCCTTAGCAATGGTTTGGACTGTTAGTCTCTCTCTCTCTCTCTCTCTCTCTATATATATATATACATATATATATTATGTGTATATATATATATTCTTTTATTAGTTAAAAAAATTTTTTTGTGTCTGTTTAGCTTTTTAGTTTTTTTTTTTATTTTTTTTATGTTTTCTCTTCTTGTAATTAGGTTATATAAGTGTCATTTTTATGTTTCCAGTAGCCTCTTGTATGCTTTATTCAGACATCGTTTTCACAAGCTAACTAAAGGGTCGTTTATTTTTTTTGTCTGAAGACTGAACAGTACTGTTAAAGACTAAAAACTAATAGTGATTGAATTATGAAATCTAATAAACATGTTTTTTTTTTTCTTACTTTGAATATATAATAATCTTGTTTATTTTTTAAAGTTAAAATTGTCTGAATACTAGCAATTTGACATTTATATCATTTTATTATTAGTTGTTAAGTAACTTTATTTAATATGATACAAACAATTACAATAAATTATTTAACAAATATTAAAACATTTATATATAATATTTTGATTTATTATTAAAATAAGATGAATTATTATAGTAGAGTCAATTAAATTTATATATTCAAATAAATAAATAAAATGGTCTTAAATTGAATTACTACTACAACAAAAATTGAAATTGAAAGTAATATAAACGATAACAGATTCGAAAAAAAAAAAAAAAAAACTTTGAGGTTCTATTATACATCGATAACAGATTCAATAAAAACTTTGAGGTAAAAAAACCAAAAGGAGAAATAAGAGGAGAAACTTTAAGGTTCTATTATACACAAACAAATTTCCATCAATATACATAAACCAAAAACACTAATAATACAGTGAAGCTTTAACAAATAAACACAATATAAGCTATTCCATAAGTAGATTAATAAAGAAAATTAATAAAGATTCTTACCGAAATTTGATTTAAGAAATATAGTAATCCAGTTATAGGAAAATTTGATGTTGAGATGTTTAGAGTTTTTATTTTTCAATATTGTTTGTTAAAGCATTAAAAGAAATTTGTTTAATGTAAAACTAGGATAAACTTGGAAATATGTTAGAGAGATTTATTGGTTTTATCCAAATAAAAAAAAAAATTTGTTTTTACCCAGCTATTTAAAAAAATTTGATTTTAAGCTCCTAAACAAACTATTTCCATTGTATACCCAAGATTACCAAAATACCCTTAAGTTAAAATCACTAAAATACCCAAATATGAAATTACCAAAATATCCTTAAGTTAAAATGACTAAAATGCTCAAATATGAAATTACGAAAATAACCTTCTTCCTTCTCCTACCATAGTCTCCATTTTCCATCTTCTTCTCCATTGCAGCTGAAAATTTCGAAAATTAAGAAGATTTTTGAGATCCATTGCAGCTGAAAAACAATTTATTGAGGGGATTAGTCATTCGAGCTTCTTCAACCATTGAAGTTTTTGGATCCATTTAAGATTTACATCATTGAAGGTTTTAAAGATTCTTCTTCCATTTGAGTTTGAAAGGTAATGTATAAGTTTTTTTTGTTGGTTTTTAGGTTGTTTTGTTCATATTGCTAGCTAAAAGACTATAAGAATGATTTGGTTGTGAGATCTAAATGTTTATGAAATCTGCGACGAAATCAGTTTTTCATGACCGATAATCGGTTTTCCACTCTGTGGGATCGGTTTTTCAGAGCCCAGGTTACTGAAAAATCGATCCCGATTTTCCCTGGTTTTCAGTGGACTGAAAAACCACTGAAAACCGGTTTTTTCAGTGGCTGAAAAACCGATCGACTGAAAAACCGGGCTGAAAAATTTTTCAGATTTTTGGTGACTGAAAAACCGATCTCGATTTTCCGGTGGCTGAAAAATCGAAACCGAATTAAGGCTTTTTGAGAGAATGAAAAACCAATAACTTCACTGGAAAACCGAATTTAACACCTTTTTAATGGTTTTTTTTTATGTTTGTGTTGCTATGTATTGAATATGATTCGATATGATTATATTTTGTAATATTACCCTATTGAAATGAGATTTAATTATCATTTGATTTGAATGTTGCAGGAATGGCTCAAGAGACCGTTGTAATCAACTTTGACGGAGAGTAGAATGGATGTAATTACATTGGAGGGGAGTCGATCATGTATGGGGTCCAGAAAAATAGTAGTTTTTTATCATTGGTGGATGTTGTATACAGAGAGGTTGCTATTGATAGAAGAATGTGGAAATCCGTATATATTATTTTCTACAAAGTACAACAAATGGTCAGGTTAAAAAGATACGTATCATGTCCGATCTTGGTGTTGTTGGTTTGATGGCGATAAAAAATATTGATGTTAAAGAGATTTATATCGATAAGATTGCCAGAGATTTTGGAGCTGGGGTTAGTAGGCGTACCGTTCGTCTATTTGTCACTGATTCAATTCCAGGCATAAGACATGACGAGGCAAATACGGATAGACCAATAAATCCACATATGGTTGAAAGTCATTTTTATCTCACTTCAAGCATTGGGAGCAATCAAGTTGATACTTCTATCACCCATTTACATCTACAGGTTGAAAGTCCCATTCGTGATGTTAATGATGACTATACGAATTATGGTATTGATGATGAAGATGAAGACACAGATGATAATGGTGATGGAATACAAGATAGTGATGAAGAGCAAACCGGAGATAGTGATGAAAAGGAAACTCGATTTGATGATGTCGCAGAAGAAGAAGAGTTTCCAGAAATAAGATTTTCAGGTTTACAATTTCAGAACAATCCTTCACAACCATACTGGATTGTTCCTGGTGTAGAATTGGGGGACATTGAAGCTACTTCAAGCGCTACGTCAACCGTCTACCAACGTGGTACGTTGTATAAAGGAGCATTCTTTACTAGTAAAGAAGAAATGACTATAGCTATTGGTGAATATGCTCTGAAAGCTAAGTTTGAATATCGGGTTAGACGTTCGGACACGGAGCGATTTGAAGCCGGTTGTAAAGATAAAACTTGTAGCTTTAGTGTTCGTGCAAGATGCAGAAAGGGTTGTTCAATGTGGTTTGTGTTGAATTATGTAGCGGAACACACGTGTCGTCAAACAGCCATGGAATCACATATGAAGAGTGTGAAGGCTATTGTGATCAGAAAATTGTATGCAGGAAAGGTGGGAAGAGATCTTTATACACCTAATCGTTTGGTTGGAGAAATGCTAGAGCAATATGGAGTGCAAATCTTATATAGTAAAGCTTGGAAGGCTTTACAATATGCAAAAAAACTAGCATATGGGCAAGCGGATGAATCATATCAACAGCTTCGTCCTACTTCGAGATGTTAAAACTTTCAAACCCCGACACAATGACAGCAATTAAGACAGATGAAAACAACCGGTTCTTGTATTCCTTCGTTGCACTTGGAGCTTCTATTGAGGGTTTTCGGTCTTACATGAGACCGGTTGTTGCTATTGATGCCACTCATTTGAAAGGTGAATATAAAGGGGTGATTTTTTTTGCTGCGTGCAAAGATGGGTCGGAGATGATTTATCCCATCGCCTTTGGATTTGCTGACGGAGAGTCAGACAATTCGTGGACTTGGTTCCTAAAAAGGTTGAGAAGAGCAATCGGGGTGTCAGACGAGTTGGTGATCGTATCGGATCGTCATAAGAGCATATCGAATGGGATGAAAGCAGCTTTTCCTGAAGTTCCACATGTGTAATGTTTTTTCCACTTGTGGCAAAACCTTAAGCAACAGTGTAAAAAACGTTCGGATGTGGAAAATGCATTTTACAATGCAGCATACTGTTATGTGCCCGATGAATGCAACAGAATATTGGAAGAAATGCGTGCATTGCATCCGGCCACACATGGAGCTTTGGTTAAGGCTGGAGTGAGCAGGTGGTCACGAGCACATTGTCCAAGAAGAAGATATGAAATGATGACTACCAACATTGCAGAGTCGCTTAACAATTGCATGATGCAAGCACGTCGTTTGCCAATAACAACTGCACATGAATATGTAAGAAATGTATTGCAGAGATGGTTTAATAATAGACGTGTTGCTGCTGAGAAGCTCACAACGTATGTTACTACCGCGAGCATACGATCGTATCATGTTGGCAAAAGATTTATCCACGGAAGGTAGCGTATATCCCATTGCAGAACCGTATCATTACAGTGTCATACATTATAGCAAAGGAGATGCGATGGTTGACATTCAACAGCACACATGTACGTGTAAGCAGTGGAACCTTGATCAGTTGTCATGTGTTCATGCATGTGTTGTGGCCAGGTATGGTAATTATACATTGTTTTTTTAGTATTTCATGTCATAGCATAACACTTAAATTGTTGATACATGTCAGGTTCAAAGGCGTCAGTTGTGATACACTTTGCAGTCAGTACTATAGCGTGGAGTGGCTAAAAGCTGCATATGCACGTCCGATTAATCCCGTCCCTAAATTGGCCAGTTGGAATGTTTCAGCGGAAGTTAGAAGTATGGTTGTATTACCACCGAAAGGTAAAAGACAATCAGGTAGGCCGAAGGAGGTTCGGATTCCTTCAGTTGGGGAAGATCGTCATCGAAAAAAGTGTGGAAGATGTGGTCAAAGGGGACACAACCGTCTTCGTTGCCCTAACCCCCCAACTTCTATTAGTGAAGGGACAAGCGCAGAAGTGGATGCGGATGTTGGAACGAGTTCAAATGCTACTGAAAATGAGCCACGTTCTCGAAGATGTCGCTTGTGTCATGAGACTGGACACAACCAACGTCGATGTGTATTACGGTTTCCTACTCCCGATCCACAAATGGCTACTGACGGAAATGATGAGTAGCAATTGATTGACATTTTGTTTATGCATGTTTTATGTAAACGTTTTTATATTAATTACTCAATTATGTATTAATACAGCTGTATAAATTATTATTCAATGTGTACTGATTTTGGCTCATTTCATATCATCTCGGAACCATTAAAATCAGTTTTTCACGGAGCCTGGAAAACCGGTACCGATTTTCCAGATATGGTGAAAAACCGATCAAGTTGCCTTTCGTTTCCCCAATGTAGAGGTATGTCGATCGGTTTTTGAGTAACTCTGAAAACCGGTATCGGTTTTCCATGCCTCCTCGAAAACCGATCCACTTGCCACCATTTTCCAGCACGCCAAGTGTGGATCGGTTTTTAAGGGGTCTTCAAAAACCGGTATCGGTTTTTCATGTACTCCTAAAAACCGGTTTTTACTTGGGTTGATTTTATTTATATTTGTATGTTCATTTTATTTCCCTTTACATGAATTATTTATATAAATCGTTATATTTAAATATATTATATATATTAGGGAGCGTATAATTTTATTACAAACTATATCATTATTTTAAAATCATTAAATATTAATTTTATCATTTTAATATTCATATAATATTAGTAATAATGAATAAATATACCTTTACTATAATATGTGTTATCTTGATATATCATATTAATATGGTTAATATTTTTCATATCATTTTACAATTATTATAACTATAATCCTAATATGGCTTATAACTTATATGGATGTAATATTAATAATATATATAATACAAATGATATATTATATATATTAATATATGTTAACTTATATTAATATATTCATTAATATAACATTATATTCACATTAACCTTAATATAACATTATATTAACATTAGATTATATTAATATAATGTTAATATTATTTTAAGGTTAATGTTAATATAATGTTAATCTAATGTTAATATAATATTAATCTAATGTTAATATAATGTTAATTAAT